>CAUYQG010246480.1:0-21836 GCA_963574415.1 Tarsius wallacei | reverse complement strand
CCCGCGGCTTCGAGACCCGCGAGGGCAAGCGAGACCTCATCTCTACAATAAATCAAAAAATCAGCCGGGCGTGGTAGCGCGCGCCTGTAGTTCCAGCTACTTGGAAGGCTGAGGCGGAAGGATCGCCGGAGCCCAGCAGGTCGAGGATGCGGTGGCCAGGAGCGGCCACTTCACTCCAGTCTGGGCTACAGAGTGAGACTCCAACTCAAAAAAAAAAAAAAAAAAAAGAGCCAGAAGTGTTCCAGGAACAGAAAAGAGGCCAATTCCATTAGAGATCAGTGAGCAAAAAGCATAATGGTGCAAAATAAAACTGGAGAGGTAAATGAGAGTGGCGTTGGAGACCATATTAAACAGTTTGGATTTTATTTGAAGAGCAATAGGAAGTCATTGATGAGTAATAGACAGAAGAGTTATATTATCGGGTTTATGGTTTTAAAAATTACTTTGGCTGCTGCACGCATAATGGGCTAGAGAAGGGACAGTGGAAACAGGGAGATAATTAAAGATGATATTGGTATAGCACAGGAGAAATGCTCATGGTATAAACTGAAGTCCTAGCAACGGAAATGAAGAGAAGAGAGTAGATTCAGGTAATATATTGGCAATGGAATCAAAAGGAATTCTTAGGGATTATACGTACAAAGTGAAAGAGGAAAAGAAATC
Source organism: Tarsius wallacei (assembly GCA_963574415.1). Lineage (NCBI taxonomy): Eukaryota > Metazoa > Chordata > Mammalia > Primates > Tarsiidae > Tarsius > Tarsius wallacei. The sequence continues at coordinate 21,173 of CAUYQG010246480.1, read as the reverse complement.
AAGGAAGGCTTCCAGGTTTCTGGCAGGAGTAACAAAGTCACAGTGTCTAAGACAGGACAAAAAGAGTTTAGGCAACAGGAACTCGAGGCTCAGTTTCAAACATAATGAATTTAAGGCAGTTGTGAGGTATCTCAGAGAAGCTGTCAAGGAGGCAGTCGACCCTAAGAGCCTGAACTCCAAGAAGAGGTTTAAGCTAAAGATATAAATGGAGCTGTCAGCATGTCAATGGTTTAAGCCAGGGAAAGAATGAAATCACCCAGAGCAGTGGTTCCAAACTCAGTCAAAATATTTGTCATATCTGTTCAGCACATCTATGTGCTATTTTCAAATACTTTTTCTAGAAATAAACTAAAATGTCCACTTAAGTACCCACTTTAATGTCTTCTAAAACAATCATACCTGTGAAATCTCTTGTTTAATATGACATTTATTTTCTAGCTTAACATGATATAAAATAAATGTCTAACTATTAAAATAAAAATGTTTGCCTGCATACTATCTAAAATCAGCTGATTCTACCAGAGGAATGCATATCAAGATTCAGGAAATACTGACTTGAAAAGAAGAGATGTTGAGAGAAAATGTCAGAAAGCCTAGGACTAAGCAGGAATACTTGAATACTTAGACTTTGTGTGAAGCAGGAAAAACCTGTAAAAAGTCTACAAATACTGAGTAGCAAGAGAAGAAGAAGGTAAACCAGAAGAGCTGGGGTATAATAGGTGTTGTAATGTGTCACACAGAGTCCCCTTCAGGAATGAAGAACTTATTCCTTGTCCCTCCTCTCACCAGGGACATGCTGTTATACACCATAAAAGCAGGGGCAGCCATATCCAATGGTTGTCCAGGGGCTTTAAAGGCCCTGCCCCCTCATCACAACTCAGGACCACTCTGAAGGCCTGTTCAGCTTCAGAGCTTTCCATGGGATTGGCCAAAGTCTTTGTGGAGACTTTATCACAGCCCAACTTTTCCTTCTGTTCCACCCTGTTTCCTTCCCTTCTCTACATATGTTAATCCCAAGAGCACATCTTCATCAACTCCTGCATGTTGACCTCTGTCTCAAAGTTGGCCTCCTGGGAAACCCATCCTGCAACATGTGGTATCTCGCAGAAGGGAAGAGTGTTTCTGGGGAAAAGAGGATGCTGAAAAGTCAGATGAGAAGCTGTAACACTATTCTTGATGGGAAATCTCAGTAATTGCAAAGATGTGCATTTCCACAGGGTTAATTTAGGTATTGTTTGGAAGAGGAAAAATGATTTTAACATCTAAATGGAAAAATGAAGGAGTGAAAGCATTTTTTTTAATCTTTGAAAGGGAAATAGTAAGAGAAGATTTCCATTTCTCTAAAATCTAGATATAAAACACACTGAGGAATTAAAATAAGTCATGCAGTATAGGGTTGATTACAGAATAAAAACAGATTAAGATAAATAAGTGAAAGGCTCAAAATAGACCCAAGCCAATATGTATAAACACATACACATAAACAAGAGTAATTCGGGCAAAAATGAGAGACAGTTTTCCAGTAAATAAATTCATATTTTCAAGTATCCAGATGTTTGAGAAAGGAAAACAATTCAACAAATTCATTACAGCTAGAGCAAAGTCTAAGACAGAGAGCATGGCATAAGATAAAATGAAAGAGGTAGTCAGATTAAGAGCCTACTAAAGCATGAAGGCAATGGGAAATCATCTAAGGTTCCGTTATTCAACATAGTAGCCACTAATCGCAAGTGCCTGCCATGGAATTTAAATGTGGGTAGTCCACACTGAGAGATGCTCCAAGTACAAAATATTTTATATAAAATGTTGTTAACTGTTTATATGAAAATTATGTAAAATATTGCACTAATAATTTTTATATTAATTGTGTTAAAATCATAATATTTTGATTATATGGGGTTAAATATAATATATTCTTAAAATAATTTTCACCAGTCTTTTTTTCTTCTTCGATATGGCTTCTCAAAAATTTTAAATGACATGTATGTTTCCTATTTGTGAATCATATTATATTTCTTTTGGACAGGATTGACATGAGGTCTTCAAGCCAGAAAGTGACATGATTAATTTTGCCTTTTAAAAATATCTTTCTGTCTTCAGTGTGTCTCCTCCAATCTCCTATTAATGTGCATGCTGAGTTCTGGATCTTTGCTTCTTTCTCCTCATTCTCTAACCATCCCCACATAACACTCTCCCTTCCTTCACATTATCCTCTTAGGAAAAGATCTTGTCCTATTATGTAACAAGTCATTTGCATAGGCCTTCAAGGGGGCTGGGGCATTTGTTTTAACTGGAGGTGTAAAATTTTATTTCTTCAGGGAAGAAAGGCAAGCATGAGGAAGTCTGGAAGACAGATACACAATATAACACGGGATATCACCTCATGTCAAGGAGTGCTACCTTGCTATACAGAGGACCAACCCCGCATGACCACCTCCCCATGTCTAAATGTCTCTACCGCCCATTCCTGTGAACAGAAGTGTCCTGAGGCAGGAGGTCGGTGGTGTATCTTGGAAAAACCTCTCCTCCATCAGTTTTGGGCATTCTCAGAAGTTAGATTCAGTGAGTTCAAGGGCAACTTCACTGACCTGTCCTTTACCAGCTCTAGTCACAATGTTTCATTATAAGAATAAGCTTTGAGGGATTTGATACATGCTAGCAGTAGCTGTGGAAGTTCCAAATTAACATCATGTCTTAAGAATACCAGGTAATATTTAGTCTCACTTAGAGAAAATGCACGGACTGAGCCATATAACGCATTTGATAATTGCTGTTGAATCTATAGCTGCACTGCCTTCAAGGGCCTATTGCTATCAAACAACTATGCTCATTACTAAAGGGCTGGTGGCTGGAGGGAAGAATTCACAGCAAGCGATCTTCAAAGCCAGTTAAGAGACCAGGACTGCTGTTTTTGAATAGGGGGTGGCAAATTTAAAGGCTTACAGGAGCCAGGAAGGAAATGTAAATTAAAGAAGTAGGCCAAATCTGAAAATGTGAGCACACATACCAAGTGTTTGTAAATGAGACTGCTGCAGTTCAATTCCATGAATCTTCTCATTTTCTTCTTCTTCTTTTTCTTTTTTTTTAAGCAGAATTTATTAAGAAGACAGCAAAGCTCCCATAGTGGGAGGGGACCTGAGGTGATTTCCCATTTTCTTCTTTTTTAATTGAGACATGGTTGACAAATAAAGACTGTACGCATTTAAGGTATACAACACGATGCTTTGCTATACATTATGAAATGATAACCGCGATCAAGCTAATTAACATATGCAAACATGGATTACCATTTTGTATATGTATACACATGAGCACGTGTGTGTGTGTGTGTATGTGTCTCTGTGTGTGTGTGTGTGTGTGTGTGTGTATGTGGTGAGAATACTTGAGATCTTTCTCATAGCAAATTTCAAGTGTACATTATTAACTACAATCACCATGCTGTGCCTTAAGTCTCCAACATTTATTCAACTTAACCCTTAAAGTATGCACCCTTTGATCAATATCTCCCCTTTTTTTCTCCACCTCTTAGCCCATGGCAACTATCATTCTATTCCTTGTTATTATGAGTTTTACTTTTTTTTCCAGAGACGCTTGATATAGAGAGGATTGGTCTTACATGAAGTTGTTCGCTTTTTTAAAGTTAGCAGCCAATACACACATAGAAATTTATATATATACACACTACTGTGTAGGATCAACAAAACTCAACTGTGAGCTCATATCTGAGACTAACTTATTCTGTGCGTAGCTGGGGGAGAGATTGTGTGGTTTAGGTTTAGATCAGTAATCTCAAACTTGGGGTGTGTAAATCTATGACTGCTGTTGTGCATTTATGTTTGCAGTGCTGAACAGAATTGACCATAAGAAATGTTAGCCTCAGTTTGACTTCTGAAATTAGAATCCAAAAGCTAAGTCCAGGCTGTTAGCAAGAGCAAGAAGACTTAAGGCATGGAGGATAAAAAGCAAATAAATAACCATTAGTAGACAAAGATGATGGCAGAAAAATGCCTGGTAATAGATAAGGATTGTATAGGACAGATTTTAAATTTAATTTATAAACATGTTTTACTCCAAGTCAGTTACCCAGTTGGGGATTTGGCATTTATTTTTATGTAAATAATTATCTCTATTGAGATCAACATACATGACACAAACAAGACCAAAAACCTTATAAAAGAGAGCGACTTACCTCCTCTGTTGTTCACTACTGAACTCCGTATCTCCCTTCTGGGAGAGAGAGGAGAGAGCGACCCCAGCCTTGCACACCTAGACTGAGTCTCCTCCTATTAGGCTCTGTGGGTAGATAGCAGGGCAGGGCGCAATTAGTGTGGTGTTCTGGCAACTTCAAAGCAACATGAACAGGGAGTCCTCACCTTCTGCCTTGCTTTTCCCTTGTGCTTTACTTAAAGATATGTGGACAATTATGGTCCTTGCAACACAATTAATATTTGTTATTCAATATTACTGTTACTGACTATGAATCTCAACCCTTTTGCTGGATATTTAAAAACAGGCTCCAACCAGCTTAACACATTTGTTATTGATATTAATTTACCTAATTGTGAATTAGGCAGTACCAACAAAAAAGGATGTGCACACCAGGTGCCAGTGTGGGCCAGATACTAAATGGATGGAGTTCCAAAATTAATGAAGACACCCCCTTGCCTAAAAAAACTTGCATTGTAGTGGCAGAGCATCCATTTAAACATTCAAACAGAGAGACAGAGGCAGAGACAGAGACAGAGAGATTTGCATCTCCCCCCTTATTCTTCTCCCTAGTTTCAACATGCCTCCCATCAGAACGATCCATGGCACCAGGTCTAGCGCTAGTTACATGTTTGTAATTTTCAAACTCTGAAACTGAAATGATAGTTAATTTAATATCTGCCTCCCTTACCATGCCCCAGGAGGTTCAGATTTCATAAGGATACAAAAATCTATATTTAAAATAAAAATCCCCTGAAGGGTTTCCTATGATCACCCTAGCTAAAGCAGCCAGGTTCTGGTCCCTCACTTCACTCTCCATCCCCGAAAGCCCGGGCTACTTCTGCTAGTTATTGAACTATCAGCCTCAGGGCCTGAAAATCATAACCACAGCCCTGACACAAAGCTCTGTTCACAAAGACTGTTCAAAGCCATGGAATGCTCTGACTCTTTCATAATTGTAATAGATATTGAAATGAAGCACATTCTATTCTCTCCACAGGGAGAATTCTTTTCTTTTTTCCCCTTCAGTTCAAAGACTTCTCCTGCTACCCTGATAGAATAATAATTTGCTTTTCTTTCCTATTTATGCATGCTTATAGACACAAACTCCTCTGTTTTTGTCCTATTTCAATAAAAATTATTGACACAAACTTTACAATGAATGGCTCTGATATAACTGATTGTTCTCCTGTTGAGTAATAATACTCATAAAAGAAATGGAAGGCAGAAGAAGAATCAGAGAGTGGGCAGAAATTGGAATTGGAGAGGGAAACTGTTTAGCATTTATAACTTCCATAAACTTAACCTTGTATTTGTGTCAGCTACTTTATAGTTTTCCAATTTACTTTTTAATTGAGTCCTTTTTTTCAGCCATGTTTGGAAGATATAACTCTAAGTCGTCTTTCAAAACTGTGCCACTTTAGTTCAGTTCAATTGATCTCTCTTTGTATTTATTATTCTTGTGCCCACCATATATCACTTTCCATTTGGCCCACTGCAAATGCAATTTACCATGCATCAAGCCACTTACACAGCAGATCTGCATTAGTTAATATTTTATTTGGAGTGATCTTTTCTGTGTTTTGTTGTTAGCCCTCATCACTGCCACTTACCATACTGTCTAAGTTATAAAGATGGAAAGAGTGTCTCAAATGGACTGGTTTACTTGCCCAACTGTAGAGTTTAACCTTGTTAAGTGAGACTGTTGTTAGAGGCACATAAATGTGAGATAATTGAACCAACTTTGGTCCCAGACTCTCTCAAAACTTTACAGAAATGTACAAGTTTCCCTTCCATGTTTCCTTTTCAGTGTGGTCTCCCGGAAAGACCCTGGAGCTGAGAGATCAGAGACCTGGAGTCCGGTTCTGGCTCCACTACCCATATATTCTGTCACCCTAGGCTCTTCTTCCTGTCTCTGCTTTCTATCTATTGCCTGGCCTTGGAATGCCCAGAGAATACTTCCAAAAGTATTTCACTGTCATTTTCAGGAAAGATGAATCCAGGAAAACTGACTCACTCTTAAAGAAGGGGTGCAAGTGAATAGCAGAAAGGGAGAGAGATGAAGCCAAGAATAGGGAGTCTTAAAAATCCAGGTAAGGACAACTCAAGAGACCACAGGTTGGAGCAGGCAAGTAGGAGGTGGCACAACTTAAAGAGTGAAGAACTTATATCTATTTAAAAAGAATACTATCCATTGATCCTGGGTATAATGACTGCCATTCCCAGTGCACTTCAAAGGACAAAATGAAAGTGTAAGTGGGGAGGTGTTTTCATTCAGTATTGACCTGGGTGCTGAGGATACACTGATGAGCATTGCAGACACACTCCCTACATTCCTGGTGGTCACAGCCAGAAACTTCTTAATGTAAAGGACTATGGATATAAAAACTATTACTATTGTTGTTGGCATCCTGTCATAAAAATGGGATTAGTTCTTTCTGCTAGAAAATACTAAATTCTTTTGAGGTTTTTGAATAGACACCGCTAAAATAGGTTTTGCCACTGGGAAGGTGCCATTTGACCGGTCTCACGATTCATAAGGACTTTATGCAACCATTCATTCAGGTTTTAATTCTAATTCTAACTCACTCATTCAGAGTATGCAGCTATTCGACCAGCTTCTAATTCTCAGTTAATTTCTACATAAATTAAAGAACTGTATCTAAAACATACATATTCATTCAAAGATGCCTGCAATGTCTGCTTATATTGGCACAGACGCAGTTAGACTTACACTTTCTTCCTATGTGTCCATAGCAATTTTCACATGTATCTATTACAGAAATGATCTGATTGTGTTATTTCTACTAGCTCCTTGAGGTCAAAAATTATATCTTTATCATTTTTGTGTTACCAAGCACCTACCACTCTACAATCACTGTGGAAACCACTGGAAAAATAAAGATGATTCAGATATTGACCTTCTTTTCAGGAGCTCATAATCAAATGGGAAAACCATACTTGTAAACATATAAATTCAATAATGTGCTATGGGTTGCATCTGTTAGTGTGTTTTGGGCTGCAAGTAACAGAAAAGTCAACTCAAACTGACTTTTTTTTTTTTTTTGAGTTGGAGTCTCACTCGGTCACCCAGGCTGAAGTGCAGTGGCACGCTCCGGGCCACCCCAGCCTCAACCTGCTGGGCTCCGGCGATCCTTCCACCTCAGCCTTCCGAGGAGCCAGAACTACAGGCACGCACTACCACGCCCAGCTAGTTTTTGATTTATTGTAGAGACGAGGTCTCCCCAAGTTGCCCGGGCGGGTCTCGAAACCGCGGGCTCAGGCAATCCTCTCGCCTCGGCCTCCCAAAGTGCTGGGATTACAGGCTGAGCCACCGAGCCCGGCCTCAAACTGACTTTTAAAATGAAGAAATTTCCTTGCCGTTTCTATTTTTATTCTGCTTCCATTCTCATGTTCCCTTCACTTCCCATTCGGGGCTAAGATGCTGGCATCTCCAGAAGCAGAATGGTGAGAGATTAGGTCATGGGAGGAGCGGAGAGAGGAGATCACAGAAGTACTTGGAAAATGGAGCAAATAAGTAAATAGATTGAAGATAATGGGAGCCAGCTCCCTCCTTATCTGTAAAGAAATTTTACCAGCATGCAAAAGGGAAGGCTAAAAAGAAACTTTAAATATTAGACTGGAATTTGAAGCCTCAGTATGAATCTGTGGGCTTTTTAATACCCATATTCAGATAAATATGGAAATAGTTGTTGCTATAGATATGTGTACTTGTATGTGTTGCTGCATATATTTCCTAACTTTGTCCTCTAAGAGGGCCTAGATACAGTGGCACTTTGGTAGCAATGATCACACTGAACATCCAGATGGTGGTTTCTAAATGCCATCCTGCCCTATAACCTGGTCATGAGGAAACATCAGATCGACCAAAATTAAGAATCAAAGCATAAAATGAAAGACCTATATTCTGTAAGAGTATTAAGGATGGGTGAGACCCCAAAAGACCAAGGAACTGTTCCAAATTGAAGGAGATTGACAAGATCTGACAACTAAGTACAAATATGTTCTTTGATAGCATCCTGGACAAGAAGCATTACTGGAACAGTTGATGTAGACTAAAGTTTGACCTTAATATGTGCCTCTTGTGCTATTTAAAGATTCAAAACTATACGATAACTAACTCAACTGTTTTTTAGCACTTGCCAAAGTCTAGTTACAAAACTTTTATTTTTTCCCCCAAATATGTTTGTTGCCTATATAAAGAGGCATAGCCTATAAAAGATTTTTTAACTGATACACCTGATTTCAGAAATATTGCCCCTGTGAACTTTATACCAAAGCCACACTTCTAAGGACAATGAAACAAGGTCCCATTTATATTAACACCAAAACCACAATCCCTATGACTTAGCATCACCCCCTCACTTCCTTGATACACTGAATCTCAAAATACCGCACATCCCCTCCATTACCTCTGAGTCTGTTGTTTTCTTCCTGTTCCAGCTCTACATCAGCCCCATGCTGTGGTCCCTTAACATGATCTGCTACAGTTCCAGGACCACATCAATCAACTTTGAGAAGTGAGTTTGGAAAGTTGCGTTGGCCACTCTATGTCACCCAAGCCCAAGTCTAGAAAAATGCTTGTCTTTCTTCTCTACAGTACCACTGAAACCTAGCTTGAATTTTTTACAAAATATTGAAAGTTTAGGCATAAGAAAAGGAAATTACATTATACCTGGTAGTTTATTTCTGCTACAGTATGTGATAATTTGAGAACCCATGGGCCCAAGGTTATGTTCAGTGGCATTTCCTAGGGTGTCACCCTGCCTAACTTCCTGCCTGCCTACAAGAGGCAGACTATCTCATCCCACCACTATGTGCCCCATAATCCCTACAACCCAAAGTCCAAGCCCATCTGCCCTGAAGTCTAGAGAGGAATATTTTCTCTTCCTTCAATCCTTGGCCTGACTTCTATATTTTCTTCCCCTGTCTTTGGACCAGTCTCTTCTAGAACAGTGGAGCTCGCTACATGAGAAACCCTGACCACAGTCTTAATCTATGGACTCAACAGAATAATTGCAAAATGATATACCCTGAAAATCTCAATAAATTTCAAGTTATCATATCTGAAATAATGTGTAGGACGTTGTGGGCTGAATTATGTATTCCCAAAAATTTGTATATTGAAGTCCTAACCCTGAGTACCTCAGGATTTGACTGTATTTGGAGATAAGGTCACTGAAAGGCAATTGAATTAAAATAAGGTCATTAAGGTGGTCTTTAATCCAATATGACTGGTGTCCTTGTAAGAAGAAGAAATCTTGACATAGACACTTACGGGGGAAGAAAATTGTAAAGATAGAGAGTAGACAAAGCCATCTATGAGCCAAGGAGAGAGTTCTGGAAGAGATCTTTCCTCAAGGCCCTCAGAAGAAACCAACTTTGCCAACACCTAGATCTTGAACATTTAGCCTCCAGAATTATGAGAAAATAAATGTATGTTGTTCAATCCACCCAATCTGTGGTACTTTTTACAGCAACCTTAGAAAGTTAATACAGACATCAGGTTTGAGTTGTGTTGAGAAAAAGCCACTTTCTTTTTGGTCTCCCCTCCACTGGTAGGTAAAAAATAGACTTTGAGTCTCAGCAGTTTCACATTTTTTGGTAGTGACTGCTAACAGAGAAATGAAAATTTACACAAACACACACACACACACACACACACACACACACAAATAGTTCTTAGGCACAAGGCTTTCCAAATCTAACATTTATATATAGAAAAAAAATTTTCTTAACCCCATTTCCCACTTCCACGAAGATTATAAAAGCCAGCAAAGCCTCCAAAATAGATTTCTGTCTCAATAAAATAGCCATTTATATTTTCAGACAAAGCACTAAGCTTCTCAGTGTAAAAAATATACCTCAACATTTTCAACAAGTACCTTTCTTTACAAATATGTAAAACATAACAAAGAGATGATACATCCCCAAAGAATTCAACTCTCCATCTCTTAACAAAGAGGAAAACAGTTTGAAACTTTAAAATAACAGTTATACTCGTTTTCAAACCATCAAGGAAGAAGTGAACTTTATCCAGGGCATCCCCTCGCATTTCATGGTATGTTATTTGTATCCAGATTACTGATGAACAAAATAAATGGAATAAAAAGGAAAAGCAGAGCGTTTATTTTAGTCACTACTAAGAGACTGAAGCTTCACATAATCAGAGTCCAGGTCTCCTGAGGACCATCTTTATCTCTCTTCATCTGAGTCCATTCTTTTTTCTTGGTTCTTCCCCTTGTCCCAGTTTGCATCACTTCTATTTACTCAGTCACCTATATCGTTTTCATTTCTTTCCTCTAGCTTTCATCACTCTCTGTTCCCTTCCCTGCTGCTGTGTGAATGGCACACCTCTGTTCTGAGTTGGAATGCTCTGCTTCATGAATTCAAAATAATAGAAAAGCCATCAACATCCAGAGCAGCAATGTCCACATCTGGTAGGGGGATCAATAGTGGCATGTGAGAGTATTTTAGGAAGTCCACAGACGAACTTTTAAATTTTTAACAGATATTTTTATATAAATGTAATACATTAGAGAGAACAGAAGCTAGCATATCAATCTTGAAGTTCTGACACGAATGAACAGATAAAGGAAGAATTTTGAGGCAAAATCAGACCACATCAGATTTTGAAATATAAGTGCCTTTTCTGACACACCCAACCACTGAAATAGTGCATGTCTCTTTCTCCTTCTTTTTTTTTTTCTTTTTGAGTTGGAGTCTCACTCTGTCGCCCAGACTGGAGTGCAGTGGCCACTCCCGGCCACCGCAGCCTCGACCTGCTGGGCTCAGGAGATCCTTCCGCCTCAGCCTTCCAAGTAGCTGGAACTACAGGAGTGCACTACCACGCCCAGCTGATTTTTTGATTTATTGTAGAGATGAGGTCTCACCAAGTTGCCCAGGTGGGTCTCGAACCTGCGGGCTCAGGCAATCCACTCACCTCAGCCTCCCAAAGCACTGGATTACAGGCTGAGGCACCAAGCCCGGCTCTCCTTCTTATAAAGTCTCAGAGAGCCATGTAGCTCACCCTTACAGCACTTAGCTCAGTTATAATCCATTCTCTGTGTAACTGTTTGCCAAGTGGACATCTCCACTACTAGACTGTTAGCTCTAAAGACAATCTCATGACTGTTTGTCCACTATTGTATCCTTTGCTCTCCAGTAAATATTACCATTTCTTAAGTGTTTGTGGAATAAACGCATGAAGAAATGAATGGACAAATAAAGCTTGCCCAGATTAGAGGATGTACCCATCACATTTCTAAGAAGATTTCTGAGCAGAAAAAGGAAAGCATCATGTAAGAATGAGACCCACTTAAAATGAATTAAGTGCATAGTGCAAGGAAACTAACAATGAGCTCAGAGTTGCAGGATCAAAGTCTGAGCCTTAACTCTCAAAAACTACCTGACTGAGTGACTTCTTTTTTATTATTAGATCATTCAACCTCTAGTGACCTTGTTTCCTTATGTGCAGAATGAGTAGACATGTTTTCTAAGACACCTCAATTGTAGGTGCTGTGCAGTCAAGTCAACACGGAATTTTCTTAAATGTTTCTTTTTCTCTTGCGTATGCATGTATTACATGATCATTATTTGGTGATAAAGTTTCAGTCAAATAATGCTATTATTAGTGGAAAAGATGTCAAACATCTGGCTAACCAAAGGATATTTAAGGTCCTATGTGTTGTGCTGTTGGGAGTATAAAATGGAACAGCCCTTATGAAAAACAGTATGGCCTTTCCTCAAAAAAGGTAAACATAGGAACAGGTGTGGTGGTTCATGCCTGTAATTCTAGCACTTTGGGAAACCAAGGTGGGAGAATTGCTTGAGGCCAGGAGTTCAAGACCAACCTGGTCAACATAGCAAGACCTCATCTCTACAAAAAGTAAAAATATTAGCCGGGTATGATGGTGCACACTTGTAGCCCCTGCTACTCGAAAGACTCAGACAGGAGAATCTCCTGAGCCCAGACAGTCAAGATTGCAGTGAGCTGTGATCATGCCACTGCACTCTAGCCTGGGCAACAGAGTAAGACCCCAATTTTTTTTAAAATGTAAACATAGAATTGCCATATAACCAAGCAATTCCACTTCTATAGTATATGCTCAAAAGAATGGTTTCAAACAAAAACACATACATTAATGTTCATAGTAGCATTATTCAAAATTGCCAAAAGATGGAAAGAGACCAACTGATGAATGAAAAAACAAAATGTGGTTACACCCATATAATAGGATATTATTCACTCATATAAAGAAATAAAATACTGATACATGCTATGACATGAATAAACTTCAAAAACATTTTTGAATTTTTAACTGAAATAAAATTGTATGTATTTATCATGAACAACATGATGTTTTGAAACATATTTATGCATCTTGAAAGGCATTTAGCTAATTAACATATGCATTACCTTGCAAAGGTATCATTTTTGTGGTGAGAATACCTGTCATCTACTCTCTAATATTTTTCAAAAATACAATATTTTGTTGTTAACCACAGTCAACACATTATCCACATTAACCACAGTCAACCACATTTTCTCTATCCTTTCATCTATTAATGGACACTTATGTTGATTCCACGCCTTAGCTATTGTGAATAACGTTGCAATAAACATGGGAGTGCAAACTTCTCTTCAACATTCTAACTTCATTTCCTCTAAATATATTACCATGAGTAAGATTTCTGGATAATATGGGCAGTTCTACTTCAAATTTTTTGAAGAACCTCCACATTGTTTTCAATAACGACTGTACTAATTCACTAATTTCCACCAATATTGTAAATGAGTTCCAAAAAGTAGATTAGGGATTGCCAGAGGCTTGAGAAAAGGGAAGAATAAGGAGTGACTATTTTAATGTTATGGGATTTTCTTTTGGGGTGATGAAAACGTTTCAAAAGTAGATAGAGATGATGGTTGTACAACATCGTAAATCAGTAAGTTCCACCGAATTGTACATTTTTAAAAGGTCACTTTTATATTATGTGACTTTTACCATAATATTAAAAATTCTGTAGGTTCTATGTTTAAAAAAATAATAAATAGTAATTTTTATTAAAAATAGTCTCCTGATATCAAACATAAATATATCTTTTCATAAATCTATGGAAATTGGTGGTAGGGATTTTAGGCAGGGATGAGCAATCTTCCACCCTTTCCAGTAGCCTGCTGAGCTTAAAGATATGGCCCTTGATATCATTTCAGCCAACAAAATAAAAAATATTCAAGTCTACTACTAATAAATCTTGTCACACACTCATACGCATGAATTTACAAAACCCTTCCTGAGCTGAGTAATTCCAGCCAACTCTTGTCCATGAATTACAAATGCTATGTTCTATGAATATGAGTAATGTTTATAATAAGCCAGTCACAGAAGGACAAATACTGCATACGGTATCTAAAATAGTCAAACTCATAGGTGCAGAGAATACAGTGGTGTTGCCAGGGGCTGGAGGGTGGAGGAAAGAGAAAATAGGGAGTTATCATTCAATGGGCATAGAGTCTCAGCTATGCAAAATGAATATATTCTGAGGATCTGTTGTGCAGTGTCATGCCTATAGTTAACAATACTGTATTGTACACTTCAATGATTTGTTAAGAGGATATATATTTTGCCAAGTGTTCTTACTACAAAAAAGGAGGGGGGCATAGGAGGATTTATGAGGTGATGGATATATTTATTACATTGATTGCAGCAAAAATTTCATGAATGTACCTGTATATCCAAACTCATCAAATTTTGTACATTAAATATGCACACATTTTTATATCAATTATACCTCAATAAAACTATTTTTAAAACTGTTAAAATGATCCAAGAAATCCATCATTTCCTTCCCAAACAATAAATAAATAGTTCAAAACTTCAAATTTGCCCCCTATTCCTCTAGATGGACTCACAAGAGGTCTGCATGCAGAGTTCTAAGCAAGTACACACAGTCTAAAACCACTAATTTTGGAAAAGTCATGTTTGTGACCATGAAAAGAGTTTTGCTTCAAGATAGCAGTAAACACAGAGCTGTTCCCATTTTCCTTTTCTTTGACATTGCCATACCATTCTCCTAGGATGAGAGCTGCCTTGATTTCCACATGCCAAGAAACTACACAGGGATGACGAGATAGCATCCATGCATTGGCTTACTACCTGGCCCCCTGACATCTGCACATGCCCTTCAAGGACAGTCTTAAGGAAACTGCAGAAGCTGAAATTAAGATCCTCTTTGGAGCTTGTTTTCTAAATGCTCAGTAAAATGGCCCACTTAATGCTTGAGAATGTGTCTTTGAAACCAACACCGATGCTTTGCCGCATGACACATTATGTCACAATGTGGTGATCATTTCACTGATGTACCAATTAAAGAATGGCAACTACATTATATTCCATACTTTTCCTCTTGCTTTTTCCTCTTTGCTTTTTTTCTAATTATGAAAACATGCCAGGTTCATGCTCAGAAAACTTGGGGAAAAAACAGAAAAGTTAAAAAAAAAGAAAAATCATCCAAAGTTCCTCAATCCAAAATAATTCACCACTATATTAACATTTTAACCACTAATTTCAAATCTATGTCTAATGATTTAGCAAAATTTTGATATGTGTTTCCCATTTTACTGTTTTTCTCTGCCATTGAGATTTTAGAAATTAGTCAGGAGTGTTTTTATTATCAGACCCTGGAGTTTATGTCAAATGCTCAATAAAAATTTTTGAATACTGCAGCCCCTTTAGAGAAATAATCACCACTTTGCAAGTCCCGATGTATATGTCACCTCCACAATGAAATCTTTCTGATTCTCCAGTTGAGATTAGGCCTCTACTTAATGTCCTCTTGTAGTAGCTTCCTGTGTTATTCCTTCAAGCTCCTATCACAATTAACCATGAGGAACATTATCTACTGCTGCCCCAACTAATAGAACATAGGCTCTCAGAAAGAAGTCATTAAGTCTGTCTCAGTCCCTGCTATTCTCTAATAACATGAAGTGAGTTTGAGTTTGAGTATGTAAAACATGCTTAAACCATAGTTAATGAATGAATGATCCAAAGAGCAAACTTGCCGGGCCTGGTGGCTCAGCCTGTAATCCCACGCTTTGGGAGGCCAAGGTGTGAGTGGATTACCTGAGCCCGTGGGTTCGAGACCCACCTGGACAACTTGGCGATACCTCATCTCTACAATAAATCAAAAATTAGCCGGGCATGGTAGCGCACGCCTGTAGTTCCAGCTACTTGGAAGACTGAGATGGAAGGATCGCCAGAGCCCAGAAGGTCAAGGCTGCAGTGGCCAGAAGCGTGCCACTGCACTCCAGTCTGGACGACAGAGTGAGACTCCAACTCAAAAAAACAAAGAGCAAACTTTCTAAGGGATGTACTGTGACTGAGTGAGGAGATGAAACCAGTGTGGCAGTGTAATTATATGAATAAGAGCTGAGTTTATACTGGGATGAGTTACTTCTTTAATCCTCCTCATCCACTGAAGCAAGATCCCTGTTTAGTGTGGAAATTCTACTAAGGGAACTTACCCTCTGTCCTACGTGAAACAATGGCACTTCCACTTCCAGAAAAAAGGGAAGTAAAGGGAACAGATTTAGCCTTCTGCTTGAAATAACTATAAAAACAGACAAAAAATGGCAACACAAGTTGGTGATCCCTGAGGTAGAGAAACAAATAAGATGAGGCCTTCAAGTGTTGCACCTTATTGCCTAAAGAGTTTTCAGGAGGCAAATATAGGAAGGGGAAAACCAGATACCAGACGGTACCTATGTTCTTCCTGAGTCAAGGAGATTTAGCTTGTCTGAAGAAGCAAAGACAGCTAGTGTTCACTATATAGAGCACCAAAGAAGAGAGAGGAGAACCGCACAGAGGGAGGACCCCAGAGACCTGCAAAGGGTCCCCTTTGAATCTTCAGCTGACTCCATGCAAATGAAGAAACTGCCTGAGACCAGGGAAAAAGCCACCTAAGATAATCAGAAGAGCAAGCTATGGGACTCACACAAGACTAGCAATTATTCCTGTTCTCACTAGTTAAAGTAGGAAAGCCTTAACATTCACTGGCATTGGGTGGCATATTCAGAAGGGTACAACCTCCATAGTGTGGAAAAATCGTCTAAAGGCTGCTCTAGTCTCACCATAACCAAGAGGAGTGAACTGTTTCCAAGAAACTCTATGTGAACCATAACAAATTCAATAATATTTACAGGAATAAAAAATATCCAACACCCAACAAGCTAGAATTCACAATAGGCTGGCATCCAATAAAAAATGATGAGGCATGCAAAGAAGCAGAAACAAATGATCCAATGAGGAGAAAGAACAACGGAAGAGATAGTAGTTGAGAGAGAAAACAAAATGAAATCCAAGCGGCACATCTAACACAATGATTAGAGAGAAAGTATGGTATGAACAGTTAGAAGAAACATTGAATGCAAACCATCTCTACTTATTACTAGACAAATATGACTCAAAAACCTACTTCCACAACCACTATTTCTCATCTGTTTATTTATGCTCTTGAAGGACTGAGAGAATTGAGATAGGTATGCACAGGGAACTGCTTAAACAAAAGCAGTCTTAGATTTTCTGTTTTGGATGGCCAAGCCTTTTGCCCCTCTAAAACTGTTTTCAAAAATTTGAGAATGCAAGAATTGACATCTCCCACTACTCTAGGGAAAGAGATTGATATTTGGAAAGGATTGCTACAGCCTAATCAGTGTTTGCTTCTGAAGCTTCCACCCATCTGTCCTGAACTTTTGACTCTTTTTTTCTTTGCTAGCAGTTTTCATAACATGATTCAAAGAGGATGGATTTTTCATCAATTAAGTGGCATATCACATTGCTCTAACATGTCATAAATTTCATAGATTTCTCAATATCTTGTCATGACGAACCCAAATTTAGCAATATTATCAGACTGTGGCTCTACATATCAAGATACTTAATGTTTGTGCCAATAACTTAATTTATTGTTTCTGGAATTTAATGGACTCAGTGTCACGGGTTCTTTCAGATTGTTTCAGCAGAGGCTAAACTTTTTTTTTTTTAACTCAATAAACCATTTTCTGTCTTTAACATAAACTCCAACTGTTTTCTCTTAGGTTGCTTTCATGGCCAAAATAATGCTTCTCACTTCCAGTAACTTGCTATTTGGGAAAGAAACATTCTTAAAATGTTACTCACTGAGCCATAATGAAGTCTCTGAAATGGTCCTTAGTGTGATAAATGAATCGCCAGAGCCATGGGTCCAAAAAATGAGGGTACAATGACCAAATATACTCTCTGGCTAAATGAAAGATGCCATACAAAGATTCAGTTGCTATGAAGGTACTGCTTTTGCGGGGGACAGAGAGACGTGGAATTTTGTAGAAAGGAAATCATGCTTCTGATGCTTTAGGTGCTATCCAGCCAAGTGGTAAATCATTACAATCATAGCCAGCACCAGCAGAATTGAAAAGGATGCAGTGCGCTGAAGGAGGGGGTGAATAAAGAAAGACTGAGATCAAAGGGCAGATCGGTCAAAAAATTAGCAAACCAAAGGCAAGAGGAGTTATGGGAAAGGCAGCTATACCCATTCAAAATTACAGCATAAGTGAGAGAGAACATGGAAACAATTCAGTGTGTTAGCCAAGCCATCTCTTGTGTATCTTCCATAGTTCTGAAGACCTACACTGCCAACAGAGTCAATTAAGAGGACAGGGTCTGTAGTTTCTGCTAAGGTCCTGATAGATACCTTACGTGAGAGAGTAGTCTTAGGCCATCATTCTGACAACTGGTGACTGAGAACAGATCTAATTAGGAGAGTCATAAAATGGCTGAGGGCCATAAAAAAGCAATTAAAGAACAAGTATGGACCTTTAGTAGAGGTATGTGAAGACAAAATAAATCCTAGTGCCTGTTAAATCACAAAAGAAGAAAAGAAATCAAAACTCATGTGTGTGTGCTTGTACACACACACACACACACACACACACACACACACACACATACACACATACACACATACAACCCTTCACTATACTAGGGAAGACAGTCCCCAAACTAAAAACTTATTAAAATAGGCATTTCTAAAGACTTACATGGAAAGAAAATTAAGTAGTCAAAAAGTTCTGATTTTGAAAGTCATATGTGCCAATGGGCTTCATTATTTCCTGAGAAATAATGAAGTCCAATGGCCCCTCACTCTGACTTTAAGACAGGAATTGAAGCATACATAGAAGTTACAGTTTAATGTGATCAAGAGAGGAAAAAGGTAGTAAAAATATTGTTTCTTATACTTTATTGTCTATCTCTTTCACTAGAGTGTAAGCTTCAGATGGTAGAGACTATGTTTTGCTGACCACTGAATATATAGTGTCTAGAATAGTGTCTGATGTATAGTAGATATCAAAGAATAATATATTAAATAAAAAGAATGGAAGGCTATAGAGAAACAGAAAAACGACAAAAGCCTAAATCTTCAAGCTAGAAGTAGCACTGGTTTGGCTCTGAGTAATTGAGAAGTCCAAAATACTGGTGGCTTAAACAATATAGAGTTGAACATTCATTCACATTTTTTAAAAAAAACTGAAGGTAGGCAATGCTGGGGCTAGTATCGTGGTTCCACAAAATGATCAGTGACCACTTTGACACTCTCTTCTGCTATTCCTGTCTGGCCTGTAGCCTCAAGGTTAGCTGTGAAAACTCCAGCCTCATCTTCATTCCAGAAAGAGGAAGAAAAATAGAAGTAAAGACAAGAAGGGTGCATCACCTTTATTTGATGCCCCCATACAATAATTTTAGCTCTAATAATTAGTCAAAATGTGGGCATATGGCCATGCTTAAATACAAAAGGAAACTGGAAAATTTAGCCCATTGGCTGGGAAGCAATCTTTTCCTTTTAAAATCAACAATCTTTTATTAAGAAAAAGAGAAATAATACATACTGAGCAGTTTCTGCCATAATTTGAGTATCAACTAAAATCTTAGCTAGAATGTGGGGAGAGAAAATAGAAAAATCCCGTGGATTGAGACCATTTTCCCTTTTGTTCAATATTTTTTGGGATGAGATCAATTTGGCATACCTCTCAGCTAAGAAAATAATGGAAGAAAAGGGTAAGACTTTTACTCCCCTTTTCTCCATTTAAAGAAGAAGATCCTGAGCAAGGACTGCTTAAACTCAAGGAGTTGGCCATCCCTATGGTTTAGTTTCCCAGCGATCTGGAGATCTCTCAACTGAACAGAGTCCACAACTAACCTATTCTGTGCCTCCACCAGCCTTCGACCATTCACCACCAGCAACTGCCCCCTCCAAATGACTCAACCTTCCCTTAATTCTTGCCCACAACCCGAGATACTTTTCCACAGATTCAGAAAGAGGGATTGTAGTAGGAAAATACTTCCAGCCCACAATAAATGGGAGTCTTTGAATATCATATTAACTTTTGACTAGTAAAGAACCAATGCAATTATTGTGGTAATAAACTGGAAAAAAAAAACATAATAAGAGTTTCCAACTACTATTCATTTGTTTTTTCATTTTTATTTGTATTGGCTTTTTTTTTATTTCAATAGCTTTAGGAGGTATAAATAGTTTTTGGTTACTTCCCTTTTCTGAGTCTCCTATGTCCATTTTACCATCCTCTATGCCTTTGAAGATCTTTGTGTTTTGTTTTGTTTTGTTTTGTTCATTTTTCCATGCAGGATTTTAGTCAATGGATCAAACTAAATGTTTGTTGGAAAATAAAACCACTACAAAGAAAAACCATTGAGTCCATACCTTGGGTTTGAAAGTTTTCATTAATTTCTGAGTGCTACTTGAAATGTAAAGTCATGAATCAAAGGGAAGGGAAAGTATTTTTTTGAAAATCTGATCAGAGACTCTGTCTTTGAATCTTTGCCTGGTGACAGGGGTAGGAGGGTAAATTTGAAAGTTTCTCAAATTCCTTCTATCCTTCAGCCTAATTATAAGGAAGAAAACAGAAATCCTAGGTGGCTTAGCATAATACAATTTCTTTTTTATTTTTTTTTTCTGCTGTAAAAATTTTAAAACCACAAGAGATTGACAATCTCTCCACTCAGATTAAAGATCAAAACTTGATACCCTAAAGACTAGGATGTCTGAGGTAGGATGTCAGGAACAATGTACTTTCTCATTTGGGAATACATAAACTGAGATGGTTAAGATGGAAAATCAGGGTCTTCAAGGTTCAAGCCTAGTGAGTCCCATTCAGGGATGATATTCAATATACTTAGCAAATGGTATTGCCCACGCAGCAGCCCATCAGAAACATCACCAGCCTGGACACTAGCCCAGGGACCTAGAGGCTCCCAGCTAAGCCATGAATTAACTCTTTGGTTTCTGGATTATGAGGAGATGGGAGAACAGTGGAGACGCTCAAGTCATCAGATATTTACCAATCAGTATTTTAACAATGTGTGTGGCTGTCCTGTGGGGTGCTGGCATCATGTCAGCCCCAATCTCATCCTTCCAGGCACTAAAGGAGCCAGGCTGATCACAATGATGCCCTTCCCCCTTCCAATATCATCCAATTTCAGAGAGTCACTTAGCTCTTGCCACTTTGTGCAAATTGACATCCAATCCTGAGTGTGTCTGCAAAGATACAAATGCTACCTCTTTTTTAGATATTAACCGAATTCACACTAGAAACAGATAGAAACATGAGAATCAAAGTTTTGATTTAGTTTTTGGTATTTCCATATTCACTCAGGATTAAACAGAAATATAAAGCAATAGGATTTGAAAGAAAACTCAGAAAATTGAAATGTTTGCTATTACTTTAATCATGCCCTTCTCTGAATACACCTGAGTCTCCTCTGGACAAGTGAATTACACTGAAATATGTTTTACAAAGTTTGACAATTAAGTTTGCAAACTCATTCTTAAAAAGTGCTACACAACTTATTGCTGAACATCACTATGGTCACTTTCGAAGTTCTCCCCTTGGGAAG
>CAUYQG010246477.1:0-43309 GCA_963574415.1 Tarsius wallacei | reverse complement strand
CGCCTCAGCCTTCCAAGTAGCTGGAACTACAGGCGCGCGCTACCACACCCGGCTAATTTTTTGATTTATTGTAGAGATGAGGTCTTGCTTGCCCAGGCGGGTCTCGAACCCGTGGGCTCAGGCAATCCACTCACCTCAGCCTCCCAAAGGTGCGGGATTACAGGCTGAGCCACCGAGCCCGGCTTGTTCTCATCTTTATATCTGTGTGTACTCAGAGTTTAGCTCCAAATTATACATGAGCACATATGATATTCTGTTTTCTGTTTCTGTGTTAATTCACCTAGAATAGTGACCTCCAACTGCACCCGTGGTTGCGGCAAGGGACACTATTTCATTCTTCTTTATGGCTGTATAGTATTCCATGGTGTGTATGTACCAGACTTAAAAAAAAATCCAGTCCACTGTTGAAGGGCACCTAGGTTGGTTCCATGTTTTTGGTACTATGAATAGTGCTGCAATAAATGTACGATTGCAGATGTCTTTTTGGTAGAACAATTTATGCTCCTTTGGGTATATACCCAGTAGTGGGATAGCTAGGTCAGATGGCAAATCTATCTTTAGTTTTTTGAGAAATCCCCAGACTGCTTTCCATAGGGCTGAACTAGCTTATATCCCCATACCAACAGTGTATGAGCATTCCCTTTTCTCTGCAACCTCACCAATATTTGTTGTTTTTTCTTCATTCTGATTTGTGGGAGATTCTATCTCATTGTGGTTTTGATTTGTCTTTCTCTGACGCTTAGTGATGTTGAACATTTTTTCATGTTTGTTGGCTGCTTATCTGTCTTTTTTGAGAAATGTCTGTTCACTTTTTTTTTTTTTTTTTGAGTCAGAGTCTCACCCGGTCACCTAGGCTGTAATGTAGTGGCATGATCACAGCTCACTGCAACCTCGACCTCCTCCTGGGTTCAGGCAATCCTTCTGCTTCAGCGTCCTGAGTAACTGGAACTATCGTCACATGCCACTGTGCCTGGCATGTATATATTAGAGATGGTGTCTTGCTATGTTGTTCAAGGTTGTCTTGAACTCCTGCTTTGCCCACTTTTAAAAATGGTGTGTTTTTTCTGTCAATTTGTTTAAGTTTCTTACGGATTTTAGATACTAGTCCTTTGTTTGATTCTTAGTTTGCAAATATTTTCTCCTATTCTGTAGGTTTCCCATTTACTCTGTTGATAGTTTATTTTGCTATGCAGAAGTTTTTTAGTTTAATTAGGTTTCACTTGTCAATTTTCGTTTTTTTCTCATTAGCTTTTGAGGAATTGGTCATAAATTCATTGTCCCAGGCCAATGGCTTAAAGAGCGTTTCCTAGACTTTCTTCTAGGACTTCTGTAGTTTGAGGTCTTACATTTAAGTCTTTAGTCCATCTTGAGTCAATGTTTGTAGATGTGAGAGGAAAGGGTCGGCTTCATTCTTCTGCATATGCTTAGCCAATTTTCCCAGTAGCGCTTATTGAATGAGGTATCACTTAACCACTGTTTATTGTTGTCGACCTTGTCAAAGACCAATTGGTTGTAGGCTAGCAACTTTATTTCTGGGTTCTCCATTCTGTTCCATTGGTCTATGTGCTTATTTTTATACCAGTACCATGCTGTTTTGGTTACTGTAGCCTCACAGTAAAGTTTGAAGTCCAGTGATGTGATGCCTCTGGCTTTGTTCTATTTGCTTAGAATACTTTGGCTATTTGGGTTCCTTTTATATTATTATTATATTATTTTTTCTAGATCTGTGAAAAATGATGTTGGTAATTTTGCTAGGGATTATGTTGAATCTGTTGATTGCTTTAAGCAGAATGGACATTGAAACATCATATTGATTTTGCCTTTTGAGACTTGACTGAAGTTGCTTATCTGATATAGTAGTCTTTTAATGAACTCTTTAGGGTTTTCTAGATACAGAATCATATTGTCTGCAAAAAGGAATAATTTAACTTCCTCTTTTCCAATTTGGATAGCTTCTATTTATTTATTTTTCACATTTATTTATTTTTATTTTAAAGATGTGGGGTACAATTCAGAGTTAGGTATGCAAATGGTCATTGTACAGGTAAAGCTTAGAACTCATTTTGGTTCCCATGTCACCTGGTTTGAGATCAGGTACCCTTATTGGTGAACTGTGCCCCCATACTCCCTCCCCTAGCAGTTTCCCACTACTGCCAATCCCTTTCTTATAGTATTATGATAATTGTTCAGGGTTGGATGGCTTTTATTTATTTCTCTTGTCTGATTGCGTTGGCTAGGACTTCCAGTACTTTGTTAAATAGGAGTGATGAGACTGAACATCCTTGTCTCATGCCAGTTCTTAGAAGGAATGCTTCCAGCTTCTGCCCATCCAGTATGATATTAGCTGTGTCTTATTATATAAGATGTGTCTTATTATTTTGAGGTATCTTCCTTTGACGCCTAAAATGGTTGAGTTTTTTTTTTAATCAAGAAGGATGTTTAATTGTATTGAATGCTTTTTCTACATCTATTAAGATAATCTGTGGTTCTTGTTTTTAATTGTTTGTGGGATTGATTGCATTGATTGAATTGCGAATGTTGAGCCAAACTTGCATCCCAGGAATGAAGCCTACCTAATCATGGTGAATAATCTTTCTAATGTGCTGCTGGATGCAGTTTGTTAGTATTTTGTTGAGGATTTTTGCATCTATGTTCATCAGGCATTTCAGCTTATAGTTTTCTTTCTTTCTTGTGTCTTTGCTGGATTTTGGTTGGATGATATTGGCTTAGGAGAATGGGTTAGGAAGGAGCCCCTCTCCTTGATTATTTGGAATAATTTCAGTAAGGTTGGAACCAACTCTTCCTTGTATGTTTGGTAGAATTCGGCTGAGAATCTGTCTTGTCCAGGGCTTTTGTTGGTGGGGGGTGGGGGTGGGGTGGGGTGGGTCTTTTATTACAGATTCAGTTTTGAGGCTCATTATTGGTCTTTTCAGGGTTCCAACTTCTTTCAATCTTGAGAGGTTGTATGTTCCTAGGAGCTTATCTATTTCTTCTAGATTTTATAGTTTAAATGCATATAGATGTTTATAATAATCCCTGAGAATCTTTTGTACTTCTTTGGGATTGGTTATATTATTGCCTTTTACATTTCTGATTGTATTTCTTTAGATTTTCTCTCTCTCTCTTTTGTTAATCTGTCCAGCAGTCTGTCAATTTTGTTTATCTTTTCAAAGAATAGGCTTTTTGATTCATTGATCTTTTGTATGTTTTTTGGTCTCAATTTCATTTAGTTCTGATCTGATTTTAGTTATTTCTTTTCTTCCATTAGCTTTGGGTTTAGGTTGTTCTTATTTTTCTAGTTTCTTTAAGTGGGACATGAGGTTGTTTGAGTTATTTCTATCTTCTTGATGCGGGCATTTAATGCTATTAATTTTCTTCTTGGCACTGCTTTTGAGGTATCCCAGATGTTTCAGTAAACTGTGTCTTTATTTTCATTTGTTTCAAATACTTTTTAAAATTTTGGTCCTGATTTTGCTGTTTATCCAAAAATCATTCATGTGCAAGTTGTTTAGTTTCCATGTTTTTGTGTGGTTTTGAGAGTTTCTCTTGGTGCTAATTTCTACTTTTATTCTGCTGTAGTCAGAGAAGATGCTTGGTATAATTTCAGTTATTTGGAATTTATTAAGGCTTGATTATGATCAAGCATGTGGTCAATCTTAGAGTGTGTTCTATGTGCAGATGGGAAAAATGTGTATTCCATAGTTGCATGGAACATTCTGTAGATATCTATTAGGTCCTGTTGGTCAAGAGTCAAATTTAGGTCTAGGATTTCTTTGTTAGCATTCTGCCTTGAGCATCTGTCTAAAGCTATTAGCGTGGTATTGAAGTCCCTCACTATTATTGTGTGGCTGTGTAAGCCTCTCTTAAGTTTTGCAGTAATTGTTTTATTAATCTAAGTGCTCCAGTATTGGATACATATATCTTTAAGATAGTTATCATTTCTTGTTGGATTGACCCCTTTATTATTATGATGTGCCTTTTACTGTCTTTTTTAATGTTGTTGACTTTTAAGTCTATTTTATTTGATATGAGAACAGTGACTTCTGCTAGTTGTTGTTTTCTGTTTGCATGGTAGATCTTTCTCCATCCCTTTACCTTGAGCCTATGGGTGTCATTTGGAGTGGAGTGGGTCTTCTGGAGACAGAAGAAGGATGGATCTTGGTTTTTTCATCCAGTTTGTCACATTGTGTCTTTTAAGTCAGGCATTTAGGCTCTTAACATTCAAGGTTCTTATAGGTATGTGAAAATGTGTTCCTGTCACAGTGTTGTTAAAAAGTTGCTTTGTGTTCTTAGTTTTGTGATTGATTTATAAGGTCTGTGTGGTATCATTCTTTCATTTCCATATTTAGAACTCCCTTATGTATCTCTTGTAGGGTCTGTCTAGAGGTGACAAATTCCTTTAGTGCTCACTTGTCTGGCAAGGACTTTATTTCTTCTTCATTTATGAAGGTTAATTTGGCAGGGTAAGAAATCTTGGCTGGCATTTCTTTTATTTAAAAATACTAAAATGGGCCCCCAATCTCTTCTGGCTTTAAGGTTTGTGCTGAGAAATCTGCTGTTATTCTGATGGATGTCCCTTGGTAGGTGGTCTGGTCCTTTTCTCTAGCTGCCTTTAAGATTTTTTTCTTTCATGCTGACCTTGGATATTCTGATGCTTATGTGCCTTGAGAATGGTCATCTCATATAGTATTGTGCAAGTGTTCTCTGAATTTCTTTTACCTGCGTGTTGACCTCTCTAGCAAGTTAGGGAAACTTTTTTGGATTATGTCTGCAAATACTTTCTCCAGATTGCTCTCATGCTTTTGTTTTCTCTTAGGAATTTCAGTCAGATATGAGTTTAGTCTCTTTATAAAATTCTACATTTATTTTTAAGTTCTTTGTTCATTAAAAATTTTTTTCTTTTTTTTTTTTCAGTCAGGGTCTCACTCTGTCATCCAGGCTGGAGTGCATGGCACAATCATGGCTCACTGCAGCCTTGAACTTCCAGGCCCAGGAGATCCTTCTACCTCAGCCTCCTGAGTATCTGGGACTACAGGCACATGCTGCCATGCCTGGCAAATTTTTTATTCTTAAAAATTTTTTTGTAGAGACGAGGTTTTGGTAAGCTGCCCAGGCTGGTCTTGGACTCCTAGGCTCAAGCAATCCTCTCACCTTGACCTCCCAAAGTGCTAGGATTAAAGGCATGAACCACTGTGCCTGACCTAAAATTCTTTTCTTTATTTTTGTCTGATTGGCTTGATTCAAAGGATTGGTCTTCAAGCTATGAAATCCTTTATCCTGCTTAGTCTAGTCTGTTGTTAAGGATTGTGACTGTGTCTTGAAATTCCTGGAGTGAGTTCCAGAAGTCCAGAAGTTCGGTTTGATTCTTTCTTAGAATGATCATCTCAGCCTTCAATTTTTGGACCATTTTTGTGACTTCTTTGATTTGGGTATACATTTTGTCTTGGATCTCATTGAATTTCTTGGCCATCCATGGTATGAATTCTATAGCTGTCATGACGGACACTTCATTCTGGTTTGGATCTGTGGTTCAGAAGCTGGTCAGTTGTTTGGAGGCAACAAAATACTCTGACTTTTTATATTGCCAGTGTTCTTGCAGTGATTTCGTCTCATCTATGGGTCGAAGTTGCTATCATTGGAGTAGGGCTTTTGATTTTTTCTTCTTCTTCTTTTTTCCCTATGGGCATGGCTGTGGTGTATGCTGCATATGGTTTATTGTCTTCATTCCTGGGTACTTTCGGAGGGTCAGTATCTCTATAGGATCCTTAGTTCCTTAGGGTTATGCAGTGACTGTGTCAGATAATACTTACTGTAGGAGTATGTTTTTGTTAGCTGGTGTAGTTCAGACTGCAGACCTGTAGAAGGCACTTAGAAGCGAGGGCCAGTAGCATTGGCTGGACTGCAGTTGGGCTTTCAGGTGACCACTGGCCTCGGCCACTGTGTTCAGGCGGATATGGGGCCCTCCTTGCTCCTTGGTGGGCTGAAGGAGGTGATCCCTGTCTGAGAGGAAGCAGCCAAGATGGGAGATGGTGAGGGATCTCCCGAGAACTCTCTGCCCCTGTTTGTTTATTTATTGTGACCGCAGAGTCTGTGTTGGGGGTTCCTGTAAACATCTGGTGCGACTGCTCCCTCCTTGGCCTGAGGGTGACAGAGACAGGGAGCTGCAGCAACTGCAGAGGGCTTACCAAAGAGTTCCCGTGGCTACCCTCCCTGAGGAGTGGTGTGTTTCTGCTGTAGTGTTCAGGCAGTTGTGGAGTCCTTATGCTCTTTGTGGGTGGGTGACAGGTGATCTGTATCTAGGGGGAAACAGCCAAGATGGTGGAGGGTGAGGGGTGCCCTGGAAGCTCACTGCTCCTGTATATTTTGGCTGTAGAGGCTGCATGGTGGCGGGGGGCAGGGGTGTCCATGCTAACGGTGTGCAACCGTTCCAGCCGTTGCATACAGTGGCCTCAGAGGGCCTCACTGGGCCTGCCAAAGAACTCTGGGGGCTGTCTTCCCCGCAGATCACTAGGTCTCCAATGCAGTTTTCAGGCAGACGACACTTTTGGATGCTTTTAAAAATCCGGAATGTAGGTGTGATCATAATCTCCATGGCATGTTGATTTGGAGTATGGTTTTGATTAATGGTTGCTATAAATATGTGGTCAAGCCATCATACATTGCTCTGAGGTGACAGCCACCACTGTTCTTTATATAGTGTCCCCCTCAGTGTGCTGTCATCTTCATTGCAGACCATCTGTCACTAGAGGCCAGACTGCAGATGTTCCTTGCTAGTCAAATCTGACCTTAGTAAATTTTCAGGTGAGTTTTGGAAGACAGGGAAACTAGAATTCTGTTTTATGATGTTCTATACGTATATAACGAATATACTCATATTTGCTTTTTTCTTCATCATTTCTTGCTTTTCATAATACTAATCACAATTGCTAATTCTAATACAGAGTATGATCACCAGTTCTCTCTGTAGCTCTTATAAAGTGGTCAACAACTGTTTATCATAAGGATACTGAATAATCTAATTAAAAAAAATTTTTTTTTGTGTGCTAATTTGTCTCATACGTCTCCTCTTAAGAGATTGGCACATTTCTATTGTACTTATTTCACCATTCCAATTTTTAAAAAGTTTAGGATGCTAAGGCGTAATACTGTATAGTTAAGTAACCTTTATAGTTTTCTGCATTTAAAACTATAACTTGTGAGTGGTAGTTTTTTACTATGGTTTCTGATGTACTTGAATCATGTTTTATGCCATCTTCTGAGTAACTATAGAGACTGAGCGGTGACAGTGTATGAAGCACTTTATTATTTTACATTCACACTATTTATTACTTGGCAAGGAGCAGGGCAGGAGCATAAAATTGTTTTATTTGTCATATTTACATAAGAACTTTCTTACAAAAAGCTTTTACGGTACATAACACATCCATAAATTCTCATGTAATAAGTCTTTTGAGATACTTCTTGTAGTTTTGTTGTTGTTGTTCTTCCTTTTTCATTATTTGGAAAACTTTGAAAATAAGAAAAATTTGCCACGATGAAAAGATCCTACCATTATTTAAAGGAACTGTGCAAAATTAAAGGTCATATTTTGTTTTTATTTTACTTAGTAATCTTCAGGATAGTTAAAAATCAGTTTTAAGCCCAAATTTGTGGCATGAGATTATATGGTTGGTTACATCTCGACACTGATTATCAGACTTAAACAAGCACCTTTTAAAAGAACTGATACTGGGCAACCCCCTCGGGTCCCCTCCCACTGTGGGAGCTTTTCTGTCCTCTCAATCAATCCTGCTTTCAAAAAGATAAAATATAAAAGAACTGATACTTATAACCAGGAAAAAAAAGAGTTCTAAAACTTTTGTATAAAAACTAGCATGTAGATTATGTCTATGTACATGTGTTTGTGGTGTGTTGTATATATTTCATAAAACTTGTATAACTTTTATGAAAACAATTCCAAAAAGAGTGTTTCTACTGAAAAAAAATACAAATGGGATATCAATATCCTGGTTAAATAAATAAATAGCAACCAGATCAGCTTTTGAGTTTTTCAAAATGTTTATTTTAGTCACCTTAGGAAAGTTAGTTACTTGCTATATAGCCAGTAGATTAGCTAGGGTAGAATGAGCCAGGACTGTAGTTGTAGATACTCTTACCTCTCTTTGCAGTGTTAGCTTTACTCTAAAACTTGGGGCTGAGAAAATTTACAAATAAATGGACTTGTTCATATTTTGGTAATACATTCAGAGTACTTTCCCAATATAGTATGTGTTCTCTGTCCTAAGTGTGTACAAACAATCTTTTCAGATTTATCTACGAGCTATCTCACGAATTGTTTTGCCTGTGTGTTACAATTTTTCCTCACCTGTTCGTGCAATTCTCTTCTGCATCCACATTTCATGCTGGACCTCTAGAAGCACCGGGCTGGCTTCCTACCCACGCTTGCAGTGCCTGAAGGAATGCCACCCAAGCCTTCTGCCTTCTTGGCCCCACTTACAGTTGCTGTGGGCTTTTTAGATCATCTTTCTCATCACGGACCAGACTCTTGAAGGCCAGCAACCTCCCTGACCCCAGTGCTGTAATCTCCTGCCTTCTTCCTCTTACATATGACAACTCTATACTTTATTCAGACAATTAACTGGTTTGCACCATCTGTCTTTTTTGGGGGGAGGGGGGCGATTTTTCTTGTTCATTTTAGAATTTCCTTGGAGTTCAAGCCAGCTCACAAGTTCAACCTGATTTAAGATGAACGGTGTAAGGAGATCTGGAGAACAAACACATAAGATATCTTTGCACCCTAGGTCTACGTTTTATATCTCTTAAGAGGCAGAATGGTACAGGGTTAAAAATTTGGGACTTATGAGTCGGACTGTTTGTGTTTTAATCCTGGTTCAGCCAGTTATTCCTGTGTCACCTCAGGCAAGTTACTTTACCTTTTTGTACCTCCTATTGTTTACCATGGAGAAAATAGAAGTCCTCACACCACATAGAGCTGGTGAAGTTAAATGTGGTGAGGATTAATTAATAAACAAACGTAAAGCACCTACAACACTACCTGACAAAAATGAAGTGTCACGTAAGTTTTGCTGCTGTTGTCCTCTTGGTAGCTAGATCTGTGGCTTGCCGTTTCTGTCAGCTCTTCCCAAGGCTCAGTACTGCCCCAGGCCTCTGCTACCTTGTCATAGTGATGCTTGCATTTTGTTAGTGACCCGTTAATATACATGTTTTAGGATCTTAAAACCAAAATCCTAAAGAATGTATATTAACAGGTTATGACAAAAATATATAATCTTTATGAAAGGGAAAACACAAACTATATAGGTATAATGTTGTAAGGCTTAAAATATACCTGTCAAATTATCCTAAGTTGGCCGGGAAACAAAACAACACAAATTTAGTCTCCTTCACTATTTTTTGGCACCTGAAAATAATGAGCTCTTATCTGTTGAGGACATTCATAAATGTACTGACCATCTAGGTCCTACCTGGCATTAATAGCTTTCTGTGAAAAGCAATTCTTGCCCAAGTGGTGATTTGTAACTTGATAATTTTTGTGTTAATGTAAAGAAGACATAGGATGCCACCGATGGGCAGTGCACTAACCATGGATGTTCTTGGGTAAGCAGAGCATTGCCCAGCTGTGTGACTCAGTAGCTGCCAGGTGTGAGCATTCAATAAGGCTTCACGCACACCAAAGAGAAGCCACGATGCTGTTATGTTTGAATCACTCCAAGAAAAGAGTGAGTAATAATCAACTTTCCTAACACCACACCTTTTCTGGGCTCTGTACCAAATTTGGAGGGGTGATGACTAGCAGCGAGGGTTCTGACTCCATCATGAGCTGGCAGCTGGAAGTGGGCTTGTGGCCAGCTCTGGTGGCAGTGGGCCATCTATGGCCGGTGCCAAGCTCACTGACGGAGATTTCTCATTATTTGCCTATATCAATGATTTAGTAAAGAGTAAGGCACGAAAAACTCTCGTGTATCTGGGAATATTATCTTTTTACACCTCATAAAAATTCATGATGGACCCATTTGCGTTGTCCCTTTTGAAATTTAACATTGATTTCAAATTTCTTGCCTATCCAATTTCTAGTGGGATTCCAGGCCAGATGTTTTTGAAATGGAAATAATTGTTGGCCTCTAGTTATATTGGGAGTAATTTATAACAGTCTACCAGTTCTGCTCTTTGGCTTTAGAGGGTTCTGAAAAAAAAAAAAATGAGTTGCTCAACAATGGTGTCATGTTGTGAGGATGTGAGTCATCATTATGTTTGACAGCCAGAATTTCAGGGATTCCATGAGATGACTCATGCTAAAAGGTCAGTGTCTGCCTCATCAGTTCCTTCTCCACATGTATCCATTAGTAACTAAAACTTTGAAATCAATTTCTTCAAGAAAACCAAGATGCCCATAAGAATAATGTGGGTTATTTATTTTTAAAACATATTTCAAACATACCAAAATTATTGCAAGTAGTAATATACTCAACGTACCACATATTTAAAATGATAACCTTCTGCCATCATCCTAAATTCTTTGCATAAAGAAATAACACCTTACAGGTAAGATACCCTTCCTACCCTATCGTGTCTCTGTCCCTCCCTCTATATCTTTGAGGTGGCGTACGTTCTTCCCACCACTGTCTTTAACTTTTACCACATATCTACATATACATGCATAGTATCTAGGGTTGCGGTGTGTGTTATCAAAGTGTAGCGTGTCCTTTTGTATCTCATGTTTTTCACCCACTCATTTGTAATTGGATATAGAATTATACCCCTTTGTACTGGATAAAAAAAAAGTACATATACACGATGGAATATTACACAGCCATAAAGAAGGACAAAAGCATGGATTTCACAGCAACCTGGATGGACTTAGAGTCTATAATACTGAGCGATGTACCACAGAAACAAAGAACTGAGTATCACATGTTCTCACTCATAAGCAGACCCGGATCAATGATCATAATACTATAAGAAAAGGATTGGCAGTAGCAGGAAACTGCCGGGGTGAGGGGAGGTGGGATTGACAATAGTGAGGATCTGTCGGGGGAGGGGGACACACCGCATCAACAAGGGTACCTGCATAATGAACATTTGTATACCTAACCCTGAATTGCACCCCACATCTTTAAAATAAGAAAAATTAAAAGAGAGAGGGAAAAAGAAGTATACCCCTTTTATCAATTTCTGTGAACACTATAGGTGACATGAATATCTTTTCATATATTACACTGGCTATTCTTGCTGTTTTGTACACTGCTCATTTTTTGCCTGGTTTGTTATTAATCTTGGATTTTTTTCCTTGTTGGTAGTCGTCAACTCTTTGTCCTCTATGTTATAAATATTTGGACCAGATATAGCATTGTCTCTTGACTTTGTTTATTAGACAGTCCACTAAAGGATTAAAGCAGCAAACTGAGTTTCATCGGCTCAAAGCACAACCTAATTAGTTTGATATGTTAACCAACCTTTCTGAAGGGTCCGTGAGTGACGTATGATATTGATGGGAATGGTACCGTCTGCTTATTGAAGAATACGGTAGCTCACTGCGTCAGCTGAATTTTGCATCTTCAGTTTTTCAGTCCTTCAAGCAACAGGGAGGTGTGCTTCTATGTATGCCCGGTGTACAAAAAAACAGCTTCACCGAGCAGCTATTACCCACTCAGCTGGTCTCTCTCCCTTATGGAAACGGGGTCCTGAAATCTTGTATCATTCTTTTTCTAGACATCACGCTATCCTCAAAGCCTCATCCGCCTGTCGTGGGCAAAGTGACTCATCACAGCATTGAGCTGTACTGGAATCTGGAGAAGAAAGCTAAGCAGCAAGGACCTCAGGAGCAGTGGCTCAGGTTCTCAATCGAAGAAGAAGACCCCAAAATGCACACTTACGGTATCATTTATACGTAGGTGCCGCGTTGAATTGCTTTGAGTTCTTAATAAACTAGAATGATTTCTGTCGCCTCTCAAAAGCCACTACATGTTCTGAAATTAAAGAATGAGTCGGCATCATTTGTATTCACGCTCTTTTATGAACTATAACTTTTGGAAAATAAGCATCAGCAGTAACTTTGCAATTAAACCTTCTGTACCTTCGAGAGCTCCTTTGACTTCTGAACTATCCCAATAGTGTGTTTTAAAAATCCAACACGTAGAGACAGAATCAAAAGATAGTTTGATGGAAGTAGCGAGGTTCCCACCAGGCGGTTGTGTTCATAGATGTGGGAGGGGGCTCTGCATGGTCTACCCTGGCCAGCTTCTCTGGTATCGTGTCACACCATTGTCTCCCTGTCAACGGTCTTCCACCAAAACTGTCTCCTCTCTCTCAGCCTTGACCAGGCCAGACTGGTTCCCACATCAGGATCTTGCTTGTTGCCTTTCCCTGGAATGTGTTTCCTTCTGTTTTGGTATGGCTGATTCCTTCGCACTATGCAAACCTCGGATCAAACATCTTCTTGTCAAAAGGCCATCTGAGGTAGTCATCTTTCTACCCAAGCATCCTGCATCTCAGCACTGTGGATCATATGCCTCATAGCATTTACCTCTGGTGGAATTATTTTACTTGTTTGCTCATTTTCTGCCTTCCCTCCAGTATTTAAACTTAGTGAGAGACAAATCAGATTCCTGCTTAACGCTCTATTTCCAGCCCCTTAGCAGGTTCTTAAAATACTCGTTGCATGAATAGATAAATGCAACAAGGGTAATCAAGAAATTATCTTTTCTTAGTCTTCATATCATCTTTGCCTTATTTCTTCTCCTTGACAGATTTATCACTTGCAAAATGACTCTATTTCTGTGACTGAGGAATACCAAAATTGAGATACAAATATGGTTTTTAATTAAACTTTTAATTTTGAGATAATTGTAGTTTCATATCCAGTTGTAAGAGATAATACAGAGAGATTCTGTGTACCTTTTCCCATCTTCCCTCAATCTATCTTGGAAAACTGTAGTGTGGTATCACAACCTGGATGTTGGCATTGATGCAGTCAAGATACAGAACTGTTCCATCACTTTTCTGGGCTTTTCCCAAGGTGGCATTATATATATATAGACTTTATCTGTTACCCGAGTGATATTATACCTGATATTTAGGGAATTTCTCTGTATCTTAAAAAAAAAAAAAAAAGCATTATCCGAAATGTTACAATGTAAAAATAGTTTTGACCTGACTATTCGAAAGTGTTATTTGAATCATGTACTGTGTTACTCTCTGAAGGTAGTTTCTACCAAAAAGCAGACATTAGGACAAGGTTTTTTTTTTAATGGAGAAAAAGACATCTCCTCCATAAGCTGTGCTTGGGTAGGTGGGTAGGGACATCTTCCTTGGTTCTTTTCCTTTGCTGGGTGGCCTCACCCAGGAAACCACAGCTGTGTGCGCTATCTTCCAGCCTGACATGAGCGTCAATGTCATTTGCATTCTCCCCAAAGACCTACTTGCTCTAGGCCAGAGAACTCACCCTCTCACTTTATAAGGGCAGTAGCGAAATGCCTGCATTCCCTCAGAGAATTATACTGTACAAAACTTGACGCTAGGTGGCAGAATTAAGCTGTATTAATCTTGACCTCTTTTGCTTGTTACATCAATTTCTCTAGCTATCAAAACTAGCAAATGCCTTTCTTTAAAAAAGTGATTACCTAGAATATCTGAAGCTGGGATTGTAGATTTAAGAACTTCCTGACTTGTCAGTTTCTGTTCCTATCAGTCATCGGTCTATCGTGATTCCATGGCGCTTTGACTTGGACTCTCTTCCATGGCTTCTCATAGCCGATGGTTTGATGAGTTTTGTGATTCTCCCTTTGCAAAGTTCTCCCCATGCTTCCCCTTATTATTACGATTTTTTAAAAAGATGTGGGGTACAATTCAGGGTTAGGTATGCAAACGTTGATTATGCAGGTACCCTTATTGATGAGGTGTGCCCTTCCCCCCCCCAGCTATGCTTCTTCCCCTTATTAGGCTGGGGCGTTTCACCAAGCTTCATCTTCTGTCTAGCTCACTGATGGGTCCTTGGGTCCTACACCTGCCCAGCAAATTTTCTGATCAAATG
Source organism: Tarsius wallacei (assembly GCA_963574415.1). NCBI lineage: Eukaryota > Metazoa > Chordata > Mammalia > Primates > Tarsiidae > Tarsius > Tarsius wallacei. The sequence goes on along the minus strand of CAUYQG010246477.1, from coordinate 29,259 downwards.
AGTTGGCCTTATCCCTCTTTTTGTCTGTGTATAACTTCTGACCCAGTATTCTGCTGGGTTAATAATCTTTTAAATCTCTCTTTCGTCAAACTGCCTCTTGTAGGTATTCATTACTTGAAGGATGAAGGTCCAACTCCTTAGACTGGCATTTGATGTCCTTTGAAGTTTGCCTACAATCTGCCTTTCTTGTTGCCTATTTCTGAGCACAAACCCTCCAATCAAATCTACTCCTGTCCTTTGAATATGCCTTGACTTTTTCTGCATGCGTGCTTAGCTATTTTCCCCGTTTGGACAAATTTCCTTCTCTCACCCTATCTTTTCTTCCACCCAGGTCAGATTTTACCTTGAGTGAGAAGCTCCCCTTACTAGCCTCCCCCCTCGCAACAGTTCTTATGGTCACTGGTGCCCATACTGTGCATTTCATTAATTCCATTAGCATGTGTTATTGAGTGCCTGCTGTGTTGACACTGCTTTGGATGCTGGGAATATGGCACTGGGGACAAATGGACAAAAGTTGCCCCCTCACAACGAGAAGGGCAAATAATAAATAAGGCACATGAATGCAAATAGATAGTATGACAGAAAGTGGTAAGTACTAAGGAGAAAAAGCATAAGGAAAGTTGGGGGCCTGGGCTAGAGAGGGGAGAGTCTTCCCTGAGAAGGTAACTTCCGGTAAAGACCTGAGGCAAGTGAGGGGTACCTGGAGCCTTGCAAATATCTGGGGGGAGAACATTCCAGACAGAGCAAATAGCAAGTGAGAGAGACTTGAGGTGGGGTTGTACCTGGTATGTTTCGGAAACATGGGGGAATGAAGTGAACGAAGAGAGAATAATACGGGCGAGGCCAGTCAGGTGGTGAGAGGGCACTGCTTAGGTCTTGGGGTTCTTGGGAGAACTTGTGGTTTTTACTCCGAGAGATGAGGAAAGTACTGGGGATTGCTCTGCTGAGGAGGGGCGTGATCTGGCTTGTGTTTTTTGAGGATCACTCTGGTTGCTGCGTTGAGAACAGATTGTAGGGAGGCAAGGCAGCGAGCAGCAGGGAGGGCCGATTAGGAAACGTTTCCAGTCATTTAGGTGAGAGATGAAACAGGGTGAGAAGCGGGTGAATGCAGGATAGGCTTAACGCCAGATCTCTAAATTTTGCCGGTGGGCTGGATATGAGATGTGAGATCATCAAGATCGATATATAACAGTCGACATATGCCAAGTTAAGCGTCGGTTTCAAAATCTCAGTGCTTATGACAGCAGCAACTCATTTCTCACACAAAATACCGGTTGTGGGTTGACCACGGCCCCATCCTGCGTTGTCTTCCCACCACAGCTCAGGCTGATGGAGCAGCCTCTGCCCGGCCGTTGTCTGTCACCATGGCAGGAGGGAGAGCACAGCACGCTGTTTTTTGAAGCTTTTACTCAGAGTGACACTCTTCACTTCTGTTTATACTTCATTCTCAAAGCAGAACATGTAGCCATGTCTGAATTCAACAGAGCAAGCAGGTAGCATCACTGGGAGGACATCACTATTTGAGAATAGAAATCCAGCCTTCCACAGCTGGCAACAAGGTTTTTGGCCCAAACAACTGGAATAACAGAGAAGGAAAGACTTGGTTGAGTAGAAGGTCAGTTTGAAACTATCAGGCATCAGAGTAGAGATGTCAAAGAAGCTGTCGAGAGAGAATGGACCAGGAAAAGGGTCTGGTTAGAGAGACACATTTGAGTCATCAGCATGAGGCAGGATTGGAATGCTACAGGGGAGAGAGTACAGACAGAAAAGAGAAATCTGGTGACTGAGTCCTTGGGCTTTATAATATTTAGTTTCTTATGTTTCATATTTACTTAGCTCTTGCATCAAATGTTTGCCTGTTGGCCGATAAAAACAAGGCTATATTTTTGGATTATTTTCCTCTATTGTGGATACAGGGGTAAGATTCTTTCTTTAAATCACCATGTCTAGGCAGTGTAAAGTTGTGCTTCTCCGTGGGTTTGATGAATTGCTTTTGTGAGCCATCTCCATCTGCGCTGGAATCATTGTGGAATCTCCTAGTGGGCACTTGTGTCCTGGGCCCCTGCCATGTCTCTGGCACTTTCTTGGGCCCATCTCTAGTGATGTTGTAAGAGTCTTCAGTCTTCCGTAAGTGTGCTTCATGGCATCTGTTTTCTAAAACGGTTTTGTTTTTCCCTTTCCAGGGGTTGCGAAGGTGTCATTTGCTTTAGAGTGATTTCTGGATGTTTAGCAATAATGGAATCTACTGGGAGCACTTCTAGTTTTATTTTTGACTAAAACTATGTGAAATCTTTGATACCTTGAATTGAATTCCATTGAATTCCATTGAGGCTTGGATATTATATTCTCTTTGAACTTCTAACAATCTTTTCAGATGCCACAAATTGTTCTTTTTGTTTTGTTTTAAGTTGGGGTCTCACTCTGTCACCCAGGCTGGAGTGCAGTGGTACAATCATGGCTCACTGCATCCTAGACTTCCTGGGCTCAGGCGATCCTTCCACCTTAGCCTCCCAAGTAGCTGGGACTATAGGCATGTGCCACCATGCTCAGCTAATTTTTGAATTTTTTTTGTAGGAACAAGGTCTTGCCTAGGCTGTTCTTGAACTCCTAGGCTCAAACAGTCCTCTTGCCTTCACCTTCCAAAATTCTAGTATTACAGGCATGAGCCACTGCACCTGGCCAGATTGTTAAGGGCTCAGTTTCTATGGCTCAAATATCTAACTAAGCATTCATGAACCTATGCTCTCTTAACAATAAAATTTACCACTCATGAGACTACTTTGTGCCAGGCTGACATTTTTTCATTTTTAAATTATTGTTTTTTAGCCCATGCAGTTTTTCTGAATATTTATCTTGGTTTTAGAGCTTTTACTTTTATGGTAAATGTATTAATGTCTATTTTTTAACACTTAACTACTTTCTTGGTTTCTTGATTAAAAAATTTCGAATGCCATTGGTATCATTTCTTTATTATTTTTCTTGTGGCTTCTTTTCTGTCAATATGTGATCTATCAGTTATCTGTTGCTGCATAACAAACCGCCCCCAAACTTTGTGACTTAAAGCAGAAACAGCCACATGTCTGCTCGTGATCTGCAATTTGGGCGGGGTGTTGATGGTTTGTTTCTGCTCCATGTGGTCTTGGCTGGGTGCACCTCTCTCAAGGCTGGCAGAACCAAATGGCTTCACTCGTGTGTGATGCCTCAGCTGAGATGGCTGGGACAGCAGGAGGCTGGCTGGACTTCCTTATCTCCTTTTGTGGTCTGGCGTCTTCTGTTGTGGTGTTCTCTCTCCAGCATGGAGGTTGAACTCCTTTAAGAGGTGGCTAGCTTCCAAGGGAGTGAAAGCAGGAGCTTCCGGGCATCTTAAGGCCCAGGCCCAGAGCTGTACAGCCTCGCTTCTGCCGTGTTGCATCCTGTTCAACGGGAGAGGAACTAGACTCTAACTCTGTGGGGAGAGAGACATGTGCTTGCAGGGATGGGAGGAGGGACTGCGGAGGCCAACTTAACTGACATTCTAGCACATGTGACTTCTTTTAGGTGAAGAGGAATGTGCTTCCAGTAAAGACAATGTCAGTTAGGAGGCTGAATCCACCAGCAAAGAGCAGGGAAGCATAGACATGTGGTCAGAGGTGACTTAGCACGCTTAATCTTTTTCTTGGTTCTGTTAGGACTACGCCTAATAAGTCCTTTAGATTTTGGTGCCTGAGGTAACTTGTGATGGAAAAAAAAAAAAAAGAACCAGAGTGTTTAGCACTTTATTTTACCTGGAGATTTCACATTTTGAATAAATAAGAAAGGAGAGAAACACCAAGCAAAGAGGGTCTTTGCAAACGTTTCACAGTTTTCAAAGACGGTTCTGTAGGTTTTCAGGTTTCACCGAGATACCTCTCTCTGTGACATACCAGATGCTACTACGCCCTGCACTCTAGTGAGAGCACCTAGCCCATGCCCTTCCCAGGGGTTGCATGTTGTTCCTACCCAACTGAGAAGCTCTTTTCTCAGACTGTGTGGGAGATGTCTTCCTGTCTGTCTGGAAGTCCCTTACCCTACTTCTCACTGGATGCCAGAGATACCTCCACTGGAGGGCACGCTCCTGGCACCTCACTCCCTCTGTCCCTTCCTCACTACCCAGAATAGAGGAATTCCTTGTTTGATGGATGAGTTTGTCTGAAGGAACTTAGACCCTCTGGGTTCTCCCCTAGGGACACTCTTTTCTCCAGTACAAGTCTTGGGTCTGTTCTCTGGCCACACACTTAGTCCTGCCTTCTCCTCCAGGAGAAGACTGCTTTTTGAGTGGGATCTGGAAATGAGTAGGCGAGGCTGTTTGATTAACAGGTGAGATGTTAACTCACCTTCCTAGTCCAGATCGAAAGCGTCATTTTCAGGTGAGCTTTTATTAGTGATGATACTGACTCTAGCATTGTCATTTCAGCCTGACTCAGCTGTCCTTTCCTCACTGTCCTTGACGGTCCTCTTCTGGCCACCCCATCAGTAGGAAGACGGGTCACCTCACTGTTGACAGGTTTATCTTGGCCCCAAGCTGGTCCAGAGCTACATGGTAGCCTGGGTCAGAACTGCTCAAGAGGTGGACACTAGATACTTTTGAGTTGCGTGAAATGGAACTGACGTATAAACATTTAGGTTATACATCAGCATCCTTGAAAAATTAGTTGTGAATCTCAAATAATGGTTCTGGCCTCTGCAGAGGCTCTGTTGAAAATAAAAGAAAACTTAGAAGCAGGGGGGGAAAAATGGAGAAAACAATGGTAAGCTTGGAGTCTAAGGGGCTAGTTGGAGAGTATTCTGAAGGGAGGAGAACCAAGGACTGGATTAGTGTTGAGGCAGGAGAGGAGAAAAAGCTGGAAATAGTCAATACACGCACTCCTCTCAAAAACCAAGCCTTTGAATACGAGGAAAGAAAAACTTAGTTATAGGATTTGAAAAGAGATACATGGAATTTAGTCAGATACCAATAAAAGTTGTCGACTGCAGAGGAAAACGGATGTTCTGGGGGAATAATGGGACATACATACACCTCTGTCAACTTTTGGAGACCTGATATCCTAGCATGCACACCAAGTCGAAGCCAGGCTCCTGGCACCTGCCTCACAAGCAGAGGTGGAGTCTCAGTGCTTTTGCTGGGTCCCAGCATCTTCTGAGCAGGAAGGCAGACCGCCTAACTGCATTTCCTGGTGCTCCTTTTGTGGGTTCCAAATGATGAGAGTCAGTACTTCTTCTCTCTGGAGGCATGTGATTTCTGTTGCGAGCCGCTAATCAGATTTCTGTTCTGGAAGCGTTCTGCATCCATCTCCCACAAACATTCCTAGATGCACTTAACCATGTGGCATGATGTTAGAGTTGTCTCTTATGTGCTGTCTGAGCCCCCGGTTGGGCTGTAATTTGCTCCTGGGCTACAAGACATCGTGCACTTACTTCTTCGGGTCTTTTCCCCACAGTGGTATTTTGGCTGCAATAGGTATGTCTCTGGGTATCCGAAAGCCTTGCCTCACTCAAAGACCCCATTGAACATCACGTATATAGGATTTAACTGCCCGTCTCAGCTTTCAAATGTGAAACCTTGTCACTTGAGGACCAATATCATGGGTTAACATGATTATTTCTCAGAAGTACAAACTACCACGCCAGCTATGTGTCTGGCTAGGGCTAGGCCCTGGGGGACAGAGAGGGCACCTGCTAGGTAGGTTCAAGGTGCCATGCGTGTGATTTGTCCTTCATTTTTAAGGAGTTCAACGAGGCAGGATCAGATCTGCCTTGGAAATAGAGGTACTCAAGAATCACTTCTGTCTTCTCTTCTCGGGACTTACCAGAAAGTGTGGATGCGATTAGCAGGCGTTGTCAGCAAGCGTGTTTCCTCCTGTCTAGGGGATATGCAACAAAGCATGTTGTGGAAGGTCTGGAACCGAGGACACTATATAGATTTCGCCTGAAGGTCACCAGCCCCTCTGGAGACTACGAGTACAGCCCAGTCATCTCGGTAGCTACGACCAGTGAGTATGCAAACACTTTACACCCCCTTGCCTGAAGATAAACGGCAAGTCAAACAATTTAGAGGTAAAAATATTCTGACTTTTGTTCGGCCTCACCACCAGCAGAAATGATTCCGTTTTTAAACCCTGTGATAATATTGTTTACTGGTTGGGCCTGGCCGTAACATAACGCAAGGGAAGTCTAATCATGCTTCCACAGACTGGGAGAGCTGCTTTTGTGCCCGGGACCGTCCTGATAGTAGATGCTTGGCACACAAAGGTGGAGTCGCCTTTATTCAGAGATTGGCCAAAGGGCAGCGGGCCAAGTGAGGGTTCTTACACAGTCAAGCAAGCCGTTGGCTGAAGTGTCCCCGGGTGAGGCCATCAGTTCAGCATCTTGGCCACTGTGGATAGCCTCAGGGTATGTGTCGTCACTTGCCGTGTACATCTGATTCCTAGGGACCCCAGGAGTGAAGGTGAATGAACGGTGTCATTTCCATCCACAGAGAACTCTGGGAGGGAGAGCCCCACACCAAGGAGGTGGCAAAAGAGGTCAGCCATGATGTCTCTGACCACTTCAGCCTTGTCCTTGCTGTGTTTTTTTTTTTTTTTTTTTTTTTAAGTCGGAGTCTCACTCTGTCACCCAGACTGGAGGGCAATGGCACACTCCCGGCCACCGCAGCCTCAACCGCCAGGCTGAGGCGATCCTGCTTCTACAGTCTTCCAAGTAGCTGGAACTACAGGCTCGTGCCACCATGCCCGGCTAATTTTTTGATTTATTGTAGTGAAGAGGTCTCGCCAAGTTGCCCAGGTGGGTCTCGAACCCGTGGGCTCAGGCAATCATCTTACCTCAGCCTCCCAAAGTGCTGGGATTATAGGTGTGAGCCACCGCGCCCGGCCCCCACTAAGTTTTAAGATACATTCTGAGATTGTTATCTTAAAGCATTTTAAAGGTGTGTGTCCGGGGCTGTCTCTGAACAAGAATGTTGTAAAGATCACAGTGGTCACAAATGTTCCTCACGGTTCGCCCACTGAAGGTACAGGCAGGACTTTCTCTGGCTGCATGAAGGAAATCTTACTTTTCTGAGTAGTTATTTCTTCGGTTTTACTCAATGTAGCATTTGGCTTGTATGTATATACTTTCTGTGGCTTGCCACCATGTCCTTTAGGCATTTCTTCATGACAATTTTTGTGTGGACTAAAGACAATTCAGACTTTGAGTTACCCACGATACCTTCCATTACAAACATGACATTAGGGGAATGGATCTTAGTTTGGTAAACTAAGTGTTCAGTTCAAGCTGAGAGTGATGACTCTGCCTACATTCCTGTATGATGCTCAGCTAGCTGTGAAAAAATATAGTTTCAGAGGAGACTTTTGAAGTGAAATGGTCAATTATGGAGATGCAGGTCAGGAAAGAGGGTGTGTTCCTTAATCTGGCAGTGTTGAAAGCATTTGCTTTTATTTGGGAGATGTTCAGCCTTTGGAGTCCTTAGGGGAAAGGAAAGAAGGCCGGCCAGCTGAAGGTGAGTTCTCTCCACGCGGAAGGAAGGCCTGGGGCGTGGAGGAGGAGAGGGCAGGAGACAGACTTGGCAAAGGGAGCCTCGGATTTAAACAGGGATTTTCCAGGGGAGCTCCAGGCCGTGGTGCTCTCCCAGGCCCCCCTCCAGCTTTCTCCCGTCCTCTTGCTGTCCCCATCCACCCGCAGGTCCCTGGCCACCACCGTCCCCTGCCTCCTCTGTCCGTTCCACTGCTGTGTTTGCGGAACCTACTCCACAGCCAAAGCTCGGTGGCAGGGGGTGGGGGACATTTGTTGTGTAGCTCCCCCCCTTGGCCACAGGCTTCATCTCCTCCCAGGTAGAGCGGTGTCTCCCTGTGGCGTCTGTTGGGAGATGGATTCGATTCCCACCGGCCAGGGAGGGTCTACTTGAACCGGCCAGGTGAGGGTGAATGTGGTTGCTTCTACTGCCAAAGTGGCCACTGGTATCCTCTTAATAGCACATCAAAGCCAGGGCAGGGACTTCTGGACCTTCTGACCAGAGTTTACATGGCGTTGCCGTACCATCAGAAGCTCTTTTGGGAAGGTGGAAACCACCCTAGCTCTCTGCCTATCAGTGGATGGGGGCTGTGCCTCCGGGCTGGACGTCCTCTCTTTGCTGAGCTGGCTTGAGAGAGGCAGCCACGGAGAGCTGGTTCAGGGTATTTGTCCTTACAGCCCTATGGCTTCCACAAGTTATTAGAAACGGCTTCCTGCAGGGATGAGGCCATGCTGCTGATGACCAAGTCTGCTGGGGGTTTCCTGACCATTTCCCTGCCACGTTGGTCGCATGAATGCCTGCAGCCCAGAAGCCATCTCAGCCTCGCGTGGCTCTACTGGGTGGTAAAGATCAGATATCCTCTTCCTTCTGGTGGGGGCAGGCTCTTGGCTCTGCTGACTGGCTGCAGCTCACTTATGCTATCGTTATATTTATAATATACAAAGCAGACACTCTTATGGAGGCAGATTGTGCTAAACAAAGAATTTAAAATATGCACATTGTACAGTGCAAGTGAAAGTGCTTCTGTGGACTGACAATTTGCATTCAGTTTGAGAATGTTTTAATGAATCACAAAAGCATGTACTTTGTTTGAATAAAGGCTGCTCAGCCTTTTTTTCCCCCCAGGTAAAGTACATGAGATTCTTGCTTAAATGAGGCATGCAATTTTAATCAGTTGGGCTCTTAAAAAGAAAGAAAAACAGCTGCTCCTTGTTAATTGGCAAATATCTTCTCCAATGAGCTCATGATTTATTCACTGCTTTTAATAAAGACTTAAATTTCACCATGGAAGGTGTTGTCGCCATATTATAATATCTGCTGGGGCATCTGCAGCTAACTGACCCTCTTAGAGAAGATGAGTGATGGACTCCCCAAGACGACTCTGTCCTTCTCCTTGTGGGTGTCCCTACTCACGTGGCCCTAACTGGTGAGTTCCATCCGGCTCTGAGGAGCATTGGCGGACAACCTCACCATGGGCAGGATCGGTTTGATATTTGCAACTGTAACTCTCAGGGTAAACACTGGAAAAACAAACCCACAAAGGTAAGGGCCTGCCTTTTTGAAAAAAAACACTCAATCGCACAAATTGATGGCGTTCCCTTGGGCCAGGCCCACGCGCCCTGAAGGATTCAGGGTGGAAGGAATGGAACATTCTGCTCACCCTGGAATTTCCTCTCTGTTCCTTGGGACTCTCTGGCTTAGGGTGGGCGTAGAAGGAATTGCCGGACGCTGCACACAAGGGCCTGTTCATTTATTTTCTGTTTCTTTGTCAAATTCATGTGCACTGAGACTCTTCTTTGCCCTGTCTGATTCATATGAGTTCCGGTGGCCACCCTCAGTTCTTTCTGTGAGGACAGCAAAGGAGTTAATACTGAGAAAGGGCTCTCTCATCCCCCAATGCTAGTTATAGCTTCAGCAAGGACTGATGAACAATGAGGTTGTTTTCCCTCTCTTCTGTGAGGTGTCCCGTTGTTCTCAGAGTTAGCTGTCAAGTGCTGATTACCTCTTGCAGAAGCCGAAATTGGCAAGATATTTATTAATTATATGCCAATATCAAAAACGCTGGTCTTTGCTACAAACAGTCTTCAGGCTCCTAAGCCCAAATGACCTTGTTTTGTTTTCCAACGTTTGCATGCTGCAAAGCTTCCTGGTAGGAGGCGCTAGGAGGTACCCCCCTACCGGGAGAGCCTCGCTGTTCAGGTAAGATGGAGGCTGTGTAGTGGAGGGATCAGTGCAGAGAGGCCATGGCATGTGTGCTCTTAGAACTTTCCTCGAAATCCCAAGAAGCGAGCACGTTTCTGAAGATTTTCTGGGCATAGTCTTTCATTGGACACTACTTATTTATTTAAGATATCTGCCTGTAGACAGAATTTGATAAGAATGGAAGCATATAGTGAATTTGTTAGCTACCTCAGCATTTATTTATTAAATGCTAAAGGGAAGGAGCGAGCGAGGCCTTCCAAAAGACCTGTCCTCTCCTAACTGGGTGACCTTGGGCAACTTAGCCTTTCTGACTCTCGGTCTTGGGGTTTGGAGATCCATTTAAAAATCATCGCAAAAAGTCCTATATACAGCTTAATTAATAGGATTTGATTTAGGATACCACACATTTTAAAATTTGATAGAAGTAGGGTGAGCTTTATATTGGATTACAGGTGATTCTGTCCGAATGACTTGTTTTTATATTTTTGAGTGGCAGATGAAACGTGAGAGTCACAGAAGAAAGAGGATAACAGAAACTTTCACAAACATACCATTTTCTTCTCCTCTCTGAGGAGCAGCAGGGGAGGGAGACCAACAGTCTATGTGTTTGGTTCATCCACCTGAAGTATGAATGAGACACATGATAATTTTAAGAACCCATTAATTTAGCCCAGGGTTCTCCACTTTGGTACTGCTGACATTTTGAGACCGGACAATTCTTTGTTGTGGGTGGGAGCTGTCCTGTGCACTATAGATGTTTAGCAGCATCTCTGCCCTCTACCCTAGGCTAGATGCCAGTAACATCACCCCCTGAGTTGTAACAACCAAAAATGACGCCAGAAATTGCCAAATGTCCTCTGGGTTATAAAACTCTGCCTCCTTCCTTAGATGCCCTGGCAAAACTACTGGGCCAGGCATGACCTCCCTTAGAAGGCCAGGGACAACTGTGGCCTTGGTCTTTGGTGGTTTATTGGGATGCTTTCATTTGAAATTTTTGGTCTAAAAATATGTGTGGAATGATGAAAAGGAGGCATAATGTGACTAAAAAAAAATCTGTAAGGAATTGACAAACTCTAGCAGACAAAATTATTATTTCAAAACAATTTAAACTTGGCATAAATTTATTGCTACCAGAAAAAAGAAAGAAAGGGTACTGGCGAAAGGTTGTTCTGATAGAGACCTTTTTATTTTCCTGGTCCGTTGTTTTCCCAGTTTGTACTTTGTCCAGTTCACTTTGCACCACTAAAGCCCTCTGAGGAAACCCAGAGAAAAGTGTCTCCTCTGCCCAAGAACGACATTCCAATGAGTTTCCAGGAATAGAGGGACTGACTGACCTCTGCAGGCCAGACTGTAAGAGGTTGGGGCTGGGGGTGAGGCAATCTGGGGAGCAGTGGGGAAATGTGGGGTGGTGTGGACATTTTCTCGTAGGGTGTAGAATAATAACAGGCAGAAAGTAGGCGTTGTGATGTGAATGTGCGGTGTGGAAGGGTATGTTTGTCTCATTCTCTCTGGGACCCCCAGCGCCTAGTGCAAGACTTGACATGTAAGCAACTCAGGAAACATTTGTTGAATCAATCAATGAAACCTTTGAGATGATTTAGACCAGGGGCTATAAACTCAAATACCTGTCAAGTGTGGGAGAGGGCTGGGCAATCTGGCTGCAGGGCATTGGAGATTGGTGGGACCGGATCAAACGTGACGGGCAGCTGTACCCCCATCGCTGTCACCTCACAACAGGCGTGAGTTGGGTATTTATGACATGCTCATGCTGCTCTAAGAGCCTCACTTGTATTATTTTGCTTAAGCTTAATCATGATCATTTAAAAGATTTGTAAGGCATGGAGTATGAAACAAATGGAACCATAAGATAAGTGTTTTCACATGGCCCTTTGTTCTTGCACTCTGTGTGTCTTGAACTCATGCCCCATTCTCTACCCTGTGGAGCTAAAGTGACCCTGGACACATGATGTCCTCCTTCCCTGCGATTCCCAGTGTTCTTCTGGTCTCTCTCAAGCTTTCTCCTCTAATTGGGTTTGCTCCTCCTTCTTCCCACATCCCCATGGGTATGTCCTCTTCTGCCCCCACGAGCTCAGAGGAGTCAAGGCTAATACGTGTGTCATATTCCTGGGAAGAACTGAACATTTCAATTTCCAGTGTTAAAGCACTTTGTTCTTTTTTGTTTGTTCAAGTAGTTTAACGACTCTTTGGCAAATAAAACGAGTATGTTATGACAACTGCTGAGGTTTTCCTTGCTTGTAAGAGGCATCTATGAAGTCTCATGAAATCTGAAAGGATTATTTTCAAATATCAGAACAACATTCACAAAACAATACTTTATAACTTGAAAATGGCCCAAGCCTTTAGGTCATCTAAATGTTCTCTTAATATGTGAAAACAAGGTCTTTTTCAGTAAAAGCAGCAGTTGAGTAGGAAATGCAAGACATGCTTATAGGAATAGCCCAGTGCCTTCCTCGAGATGAACATCCATTCAAGGCCACAGGAGGAAAAGCGCTGGAATGAATCTCCTTTCATTATATTTTGGATGACTGCTTTCCATCTAATTTCTTCAGGAGAGCCCATAAGTAGTGAGCACTTTCATCGAGCTGTCAATGTGAATGATGAAGATTTGCTTGTTCGAATACTTCAAGGAGGGTGAGAACTCTGCCAGTGTTTTTTTTTAATGCTCATAAAGCATTTAGAAATACATAACGTAGCTTTGTTTTGTTTTCCTAAAAATTCCCACGCCTTTGAAGCTGCCTCAAAAATTGATCTCTGGTGACTGATGTGAGTTAATAAAGCCAAGTTAATAAAGATGATTATAAAGCCCCATGTAAATGTTATATTTTGTAATTATTTAATGAAAATTATAAAAGGAAATTATGAGTCTGGGTGTAATTTTCTTCCCAGAAATTATTTCTGTCTCTTGCTCATAATGCTACAGAACTTAGGCAAATTTCCCCCCAAAGTGCCCACATCTAATTCCCAATGAAACTGTGGTATCACTAAATCAGCTGCGTTCTAACTTAAAAGGTTGATATAACACGAAAGGGGGAAAAAAAACCATAGCTGTTGCAGAGATGTTTGAAGTCTCCTCCTGAATGAAAACCTAGTTGAATCATCTAGACTGTTTTCGAATCAATAGTTTTGAGTGCCCTGGAAGGCAAGTCATTTGTGAACCAGGGCTCTATAATTTGGAGAAGAGACGGTTCCCACAAAAAGCCAAAGCTTTTAAGCTGACATTAAGACCTCTGCTTTCCTCCCTTGAGAAGCCTAGCTTTATACCCAGTGGGTGAGATGCAGACCCATGTTCGGTGGAGCTGTGAGGGTACAGTGGAGATGCTGTCCTCGACTCACTTAGGGAGGCCGTGCCCAGCCAAGAGTGCTTTATCGGCTGGCATAATGGTTTTGAGTGGAAGGGAGTGACTATTTTAGGTGAAACCACAGCAATTTTCTCTTCTTTTCTGGCAAATTTGAATCTTTAAAAATATTAGGCAGGGCAGTCCAAGACAACAAAAACTTAATGGCCCAGAAGAAACTGGAATTTTGTGTAAAATGAGCCATTTTAGCCACCTGTGCTCTGTAAGAGCCATCAGCTTTGACTCTGTCGGGAGCTGTGCTGAGCATGTGAATCTCTTTTCTCTGTTCTTCCCAAGCCACGTGAAGGTCGATGTTCCCAATAAGTTTGGCTTTACAGCTTTGATGGTTGCTGCTCAAAAAGGCTTCACCAGGTACGGCTCTTGTTTTCCTATTTGAGTGGTTGAAATTTTGCTTTATCAATGGCTCTGGCCAGTATAGGGATGGGAGAGAAAAGGGCTGCAGAAGAAAGCAATTTCCTTTTCTCTTTTTCAAATGGTACCCTAGAATGGCTTACAGATTCAGCTGTCTTATCCTAAGGTTATGCAACACGTAGGAGAGAATGTAAATTGTATAATCATATGTTAAGGAAGACAGGTAGTCATTTAACTACATGCAATGTGTTTCATACGTCCTGGGAAAACTGGTTACTGGAATTTGAATTTCTTTTTTTTAAAAAAGGTGGGGGAGGGATAGAAATTCTAGAAAACTCTGCTAAGTTTCTAAGGTACAACTTTCACTGACACACTCTATTATTTATTCTGTACAGAGGTAAGCCTTGATACTAATACCGTATTTTCAATCATTTAATTTCTAAAAGGCTATTAAAAAAATAGAAATGTGTTTTAAGAATATATTTTAAATGGCCGTTAAAAGGATAGTGAATTACTTTGATAATCCAATTTGCTTTCTATGTTTTAGTTGATTTGAATGAATCATTTACGTGAAGGGCAAATCTCATGTTTTTGGTGTGGAGAGGTAGTTTTCTGGTTTAAGAAGTGCCCCGTTTCAAAACCAGGCGGCTTTTGAAGATGGAAAAGAAAGTGTTGCCAAGATGTGTTTTGAATATAGCGTTATTCATTTTTACTGGGTGATTGTGGGTTCCACGTCGTCAAAGTGACTTCTCTGGCTACAGCGAAATTTGTTTCCTTTAGGCTGGTGAAAATCCTGGTTTCTAATGGCACAGACGTGAATCTGAAGAATGGAAGTGGCAAGGACAGGTAGGAGATGGGATACGGCCTGAGATGTACTGATGTTCCCGAAGCATTGTCCCCAGAGGGGTTCTGATTTAGCCCTACATAATGTTTTCAGTTTCTTTCTACAGTGCTGAGAGGTGAGTAGGTCCCAAAGGAGAGGGGGCAATGACAAACGTGAGTTTGTTCACGTGTCCGTTTGTGCTTTCACTAATCATGACACTTACTATCTGTTACAATCTTGACGCTCTCTCTAACTTGGTGCCTAGTGCACCCTGAGTGCTCAGGAAATGATAGTCATTAAAGTAGTTCTGACCAGCTCTGTGCCGGGCATTTGGTTGTAAGTGCCTGCCCCTGGCACTTTGTACCTCTCTTAGGGCCCTCAGTGCATTTCAGCCTTACTCTATTTACTATGAATCTTAGGTGTTTCTGAAGAAGCAAACAGAAATCTCCATCAAAAATGCATCCGAAGAACTTTCTTCAGGTGAAAGGGCACACATACACTTGGGGGACCGAGTACATTACAGGATAAGTTTATGGACGGAATGTGATCCTTATAAGAACAGATGAAGGGGTGTTTTTGAAAGACTTAAAAATACTAATCTAGTAATTAGACGTAATTAGTTAATTCAAACTAACTTATATTTACTGCTTGATTGCCACATGCCAGGAACTGTGCTTGACGCTCGGGTAGAAGATTGAGCAAAATATAAAGCCATAGTTTGGGGTGCTAATGGTCATATTATTTACACAGATTGAAGATTTGGGTACTGCAAACGAGCATCATGGAACAGCTACAAAACACCCATCATATACACGGCAGGCCATAAAGAAAACACCAATTAATTTCTCAAACCAGAAAGCCTATCTATTATGCTTTCTAGATACAATACAATAATATATTTTAAATAATATTTTAAAAAATCACTTACACATTTACAAAATATTTTTCTAAATAACTCTAAAATTTGGAACTAAGCTATCAACTCAAGAAGTTTGAAAAGGATAATACCCATTTGAAAAGGAAAAAGAAAAGACAAAAATATAAGGACAGTAGAAAAAAATAATTAAAAGTAGAAATTGGTGAATTAAAAAGTAAAAAGATTATTAAGAAATGTAAGAGTTGCCTCTTAAAAGCAACCTGTAGGAAATGTAAGAGTTGCCTCTTAAACAGCAACCTGTATAATAAAATAGACCAATCTTTTGTAAATTTAAGAAAAAAGAAAAAAAATAGAAATTTGAAAGCGGACAGTAGCAATGGTTATAAAATTTACACACGAGGCTGGTCCGAAGGTAATGGGTTATTTCAATTGATTGTTCACAGTTAGTTACAGATAAAATTTACACATGAAAAGAAAGTGATATATCTATAGTAGATTTGATAATTTCATTGAAATGGGTAGTTTTTCTGAGAAAACCCTCAAATCAACCCAAGAAGAAGAAAATTTGAAATACCAGCACCCATAGCAAAAATTAGAAAACTTATTTAAAAATAACATCCAATATAGGCCCTGTGGCTTGACTATTCTACCAGTGAGTTTGTTCAGATTTTCTAGGTTTGTGCTTTCACTGATAGTCATACTTGACAAAGTTTTTGTAGCTATTATCATCTATTTGGTCTTCCAGATAAATTACAATCATTTTGACAGATTCCTAAGAATAATTCCATTTGAGGTACTACTGAATGTATATATTAATTTGAGAAGAGTTGAACTATTGTAATATTCAATCTTGCCATTGTGGCATATGATATACGATAACTTTGAGCTTTTCCAGACCTGACAGGAAGCTGGACAACTACAGAGGATAACCTTATTGCTAAAATCTGCGAATAAGAGAAAGAAAGCTATTTATATGTGTATAGGCATTCATAACTCTCCTCCATCTCAGCTAGGAAGGCCATACAGGAGGCTAAGGCAATTGGAAATTTCTTCATGTAACACTTCCCATCAGAAGATTAAAGGTGAATGAATACCTACGTATGTGCAGATGCAAAACAAAACAAAAATTGGGTGTCACTCAGTGCCTTTACTAGTTTAAAAGCTATCTTATTTTTTATTTTATTTTTATTTTTTTATTTATTTTTTATTTTTTTTGCTATCTTATTTTTTAAAGTGAAGGGTATTCTCAACCTTTGGACAGGGTCTGGCCCTTGAGAGTCGGGCAACGTCTGTTGAATGAGTGATCCCTCCGACTGAGGCCTACACAAGTGTCTTTTTTTTTTAATCATCTCAGACAATCAGACAGTGTCATTCTTAGTACTGGCAGCTTTCTTTTCAAAATTAGTCGTGAAGCCTGCGAGAGTGGTTGGGAGCACAGGCAGAGCCAAAGAGCTTGACCCCGGGCTGACTATTTCACCTCTCCGTACCTCAGTTTTACCTTCTATAAAATAAGAACAACAGAAGTTCTTATATCAGAGGGTTGTCATGAGCATTTAATGAGATACTACATGAAAAATGTCTAAAACCATGCCTGGCATATGATACATTCAGGCTGTATTTTATGACTGGTTAGTATTTTGGGAGGCTGATCAACTCTGTAAGATACGAAATGAGATAAGAGGCATGATGTCTTTCTTGCAGAACCCAGGAGAATCAACTTTCAAATATTAACACTTAAACTTAAGGAGGTTCAGTAGAGTGAAGAGCTACAAGGGGAAGAAAAATTTTCTTAAACTCCTGAAATTACCTGTTAAGAAATATAATGGAGAAAATAAAGTAGAATACAACATATCTAAAGAAAGTGGGAAATTTGAATAAAAACTAAGCCTACACAACTTTACTAAGAGATATAAAGATTTAAGAGAAAGATGCATATCATATGCCACAATGGCAAGATTGAATACTGATACTTTCAGTTCTCCTCAAATTAACATATACGTTCAGTGATGCCTCATAATGGAATTATTCTTAGGAATCTGTCAAAATGATTGTGGTTTATCTGGAAGAACAAATAGATGATAATTGGTACTAAAACTTTGTCAAATAAGAATATGGAAGAACTTACCTTGACAGATAAAAATGTCTTTTAAAGTTATAGTGATTAAAGTGGTATGGTTTTGGTACAAATAACTGGAAAAATATAAGTAGAATGGAATAGAAATCTTCAAATAGACCCCCATATACATAGAAACTTAGTATATGATAATAGAAGCAGCATAAACCAATGAAGAAGGTACTGGAAAAATAGGTTCTTTGGGGGAAAAAAAATCAAGTTAAATCCTGATCTTAAAGTATGCACCAAAATAAATTCCCGATGACTTAAGAATTAAATGTAAAAAGCAAAAACATGAAAAATGACTAGAAAACATAGGCATGTACTTCTCTGCTCTTATATGGTGAAAGGCATAAAAGCATTGAAAGAAATCATTAAAATATTGAGTACATTATACACTAAGAAAATTGAAATAGATATCGTATATAGAAAGTTATTAACTTGAACATAGAATTCAATAAATTTTTTCAACAACAACAACAACAAAAACAAAAACACTTGAAATAAAATATCCTTAGCCGGGCTCGGTGGCTCAGCCTGTAATCCCGCGCCTTGGGAGGCTGAGGTGAGTGGATTGCCTGAGTCTGCAGGTTCGAAACCCACCTGGGCAACTTGGTAAGACCTCATCTCTACAATAAATAAAAAAATTAGCCAGGCATGGTTGCGAGCGCCTGTAGTTCCAGCTACTTGGAAGGCTGAGGTGGAAGGATCACTGGAGCCCAGCAGGTCAAGGCTGCGGTGGCCGGGAGTGGCCACTGCACTCCAGTCTGGGTGACAGAGTGAGACTCCAACTCAAAAAAAAAAAAAAAAAAAAAAATCCTTAATATGGAGAATGTACTACAAGTATATAATGTGATATTAAATATAGAGAAATTGAATGAATTAAAGCTCTTGGAGTCAACATGGATGATTGCTGCAACATAATATCACTGGAAAAGTCAAATCCTAGAAAAATAGATAGAATTTAGAAACATACAAAATATTATTTATTATTTATGAACACATTCATATATAATAAAACCATACAAATACAATGGTGATATTTAATACAAAATTCAGAAAAATCTTTTTTTTTTTAAAGTTGCCCAGAGAAGGAGGTATTGTTTGGGAAAGGCCCAAAGGGAATTGAAATAATATTGGCAATGTTTTCTTTCTTAGCTTTGGTATTCATTATACAGGTGTTCATTAATTATTGTGTATGCATATTTGTGTGCCATAAATATTTCATAATATACTAAAACAAAGCTTAAATTTATCAAAGTGAAAAACTTATACTATTAAACTAATAGAATGTATATCAATTTTTAAAAATAAAATATGCATAAGAGCAAAAAAAAGAGTACATTATACATACATCTTAAAAAACTTAGGCTGGGCTCAGTGGCTCAACCTACAATCCAAGCACTTTGGGAGGCCGAGGCAAGTGGATTGCCTGAGTCCATGGGTTCGAGACCGACCTGGGCAACTTGGCGAGACCTTGTCTCTACAATAAATCAAAAATTAGCCGGGCGTGGTAGTGCGCACCTGTAGTTCTGGCTACTTGGAAGGCTGAGGTGGAAGGATCGCCGGAGGCCAGCAGATCCATGCTGGGGTGGCCGTGAGCGTGCCACTGCACGCCAGCCTGAGTGACGAAATGAGACTCTGACTCAAAAAAACTTAATTACAATGTTTAGGACAATATGGGAAAATATTTGCAAATGACAAATGACTGGCATCTTTAATATGTGCAAGACACACATATCCACACACTCCAAAAAACCCTCCCCACATAGTAGGAAAAAGCAGTTCACACAAGTAGACAATTTATAGCAGAGTCAATATGAGCAATTAATATAAAAAATGTTTAGCCTTGCTAGTGATGAAAACATTTTCCACCTATCAGATTGGTGATTAAAAAACAAGCGTTGGTAAAGGTACAGTGACGTATCAGATATAGTTGATAAAAAGTAAATTGGTGCGACCTTTCTGAAAAGCATTTTGGAAATAAGCATCAAAAGTAAGCCATACGCATTGACACAGTGATTCAATTTTTAGGAAACAATCAGAAATACAACGAAGTCTTTCCATATTGAGTGTTTACTGTAGCCTTATTTAAAATTGTGAAAAATTTGAAACAACTTAAATGTCCAACACTGGTGGACTGATTTAAGTTATGATCTATTTGCATGATGAAATATTTAGTGTGAAATATTTAGGGTTTAAGTAAACAGGGAAGTATATGCAATAATATTAAGACAAGAAAAGAAAGAGAAAATCAGAGACACAGAGCAAGAAAGCGGGGACTTGGGATTTTGTTCCAAGTGTCCAGGAATGTGACTTGGAGCAGGGACTCAGGAGCAGTAGGTGAGCAGGATGCAGGACTTGCATTCGAGGTGGGCCATGCTCCCGGGAAGCCCTGTGTGCCTGGCTGCTCTCCCTCTCTGTGGGGTGAACCTGACTGGCCTTGTCAAGGAGGATAACAGACCCCTTGGGTGCTGAGAAATTTAAGTTCAGCGGACAGTTGTTTGGAGCGTGGTGGCTGACTCCAGCTGCTTAGCACTTGGGAGGACCTTGATGGCTTTCTGCCCATGGGAAGTTGAGTTCACGGGTTGCACCTGACTCTGGAAAGAAAGAGACCCCTGGCCCCAATCAGCTCATTGCTGGCAATGCAGAACTCCTGGATTTGGTTATTAGATAAATTTCCTCGTCTCCCCGAACAAGTTCAATAGCATCTTAGCAGTGTGTTCTCCTTGAGGTGAGGAGAGACTCTGATGTGGAGATTTTTCCTAGGGAGCATGCCTTCTTTTATAAACAGAAAAGAAGCATTATTTAAAAATCATCCAGATAACTAGAGTTCTATTTGAATCTAATATTAAAAATGAAGCTTTCTGCCCTTAGCAAAGGCCATTCTAAATACCCTAGAATGCTTGGGAAGAAGTCTGAGCAGCCCAAAACTGGGCAGGTGAAGCCCCCTGCTTGCTCTTGTGGGGGTCTTTGAGAAATAGAGGCCTGTGTGGGGATGCTAGGCTGATCACAACTCAGCTGGGCTTTACCTCAGTGCTGGACATTCTAGATATTACCCAGAGAGAGGCTTTGCACAGTTTTCCTCTTGGGAAGACCTTTCATTTTATTTTTCAACTGTTGATCTTGAAAAATTTCAAACATTTGGATAGTGAAGGAATAGCACAACAAACATCTGTATACTCACCTGGCGTTGTATACCTTTGGCCATATTTGTTTCTCTATCTATATATAATTTTTTGAGTTGGAGTCTCACTCTGTTACCCAGGCTGGAGTGCAGTGGCATGCTCACGGCTACCACAGCCTTGGCCTGTAGGGCTCTGGTGATCCTTGTGGATTTCAGTCTTCCAAGTAGCTGGAACTACAGGTATGCGCCACCACGCCCAGCAAATTTTTTGATTTATCGTAGAGGTGAGGTCTCACTAAGTTGCCCAGGCTGGTTTTGAACCCATGAGCTCAGGTAATCCTCTCACCTCGGCCTCCCAAAGTGCTGGGATTACAGGCGTGAGGCACCGCGCCCAGATAAAAATTATGTTTACTGTTTTCTATTTATTTATTTATTTATTTATTTATTTGCGTTGGAGTTTCATTCTGTCGCCCAGGTTGGAGTGCAGTTGTACACTCATGGTCGCCACAGTCTCAACCTGCTGGACTCAGGTGATCCTTCCATCTCAGACTTCCAAGTAGCTGGAACTACAGGCATATGCCACCATGCCCGGCTACGTTTTTTAAAAAACTTTATTGTTGAGATGAGGTCTCTCTTGCTAAGTTGCCTAGGCTGGTCTCGAACCCATGGGCTCAGGCAATCCTCTCACCTCTGCCTCCCAAAGTGCTGGGATTATAGGTACAAGCCACCACTCTCGGCCTCTATGTATATTTTTATTTGTCTTTTTTTTGCTGCGCCATTTCAAAGTTAGTAGTAGGCATTCTCTAATATCACTGATACCACCACAACCACTCACGCAGGTCTTCCCTGCTCCCAAAGGTCTTCCACAACCTGATTTAGAGGGTGGAGTGTGTGACCATGATTCATTTAAGGCTCACACATTGCATTAGATTGTAATATCTCTTTAGTATCTCTTATTCTAGACTGGTTCTCTCTCTCTCTTAAATTATTTTTTTCTCATAGCAATGACTCTTTGAGGAGACCAGATCAATTATCTTGTGGATTTCTCTATGTTCTGGATTTGCCTAATCACTCATAGTTGGAGGGGAGGTGCGTATTTAACTTGTCCATGTATCTATTTATTTCCGATAAGGTTAAAGATAGGTTTAAAGGCTTAATTAGACTCGGGTTAACATTTTTAGCCACAGCACTTCAGACCTGGTGCTGTGATTTCATTTTATATCCATCAGGAGTCCTGTGATGCTGATTTTCCTGTAGTTGGTGAGTCTAGGTTTGAATATTTGTTAGGGTGATGCTCTCCTTTGTGAAGACATGATTTTTCCATTGCAATATGCAAATAATCTATGAGGGTAGAATTCAATACTATGTGACTATCTCATTCCCCATTAACTTTTATCCAATAATTTCAGCATCCACTAATCCTTGACTGAATCAATTATTTAACTAGGAGTTGCAAATAAGGGGTTCTCTAATTCCATGATTCCTTCTATATTTCGTAGCTGTCTTCTGTAAAAAAAAGGGGTTTCCTCTCAACAACTGGGGATGAAATACACTTTAGCCTAAGAAGGCAAAGTAAATGTTTAGTTTTTTTCCCTTACATACCAATTTTTAGAGTAGGGAATTTATTTAATGGTTATCTCTAATAGTATCAGGTAAGTTTCTTTCCCCTTTTCTCTTTTTAAAATATCATCATGGAATCATGGATGTTTTAAAATCCATTATTTTACACTCAATTGCAATCACTATTCAATTTTTTTTTTTAGTTATTGTAGAGACGAGGTCTCACCAAGTTGCCCAGACTGGTCTCGAACCCGCGGGCTCAGGCAATTCACTCGCTACAGCCTCCCAAAGTGCTGAGCCACCGAGCCTGGCCACTATACAATTTTTCATTGAGATATAATTTACATACCATAAAATGTATCACTTAAAACATAGTTTAAAATATACTCACAAAGTTGGGTAACTACCACTACGATCTAATTCCAGAACATTTTCCTCACCCTAGAAGGAAGCCCAATGCCTATTTCTCCTTCCCTTAGCCCCAGGCAACCGCTAACCTGCTAGTTCTGTCTTGCAGTTTTGTCTATTCTGAACATTTCATGCGAATGGAACCAGACACCATGTGGTCTTTTATGTCCGGCATCTTTTATTTAGAGTAAGTTTTAAGGCACGTCCATGTCGTAGTGCTTCGATTCCTGTTAATGGCTGCATAATATTCCATCGTATGAATATATCACATTTTGTTTATCAGGTGATGGACACACGTACGTTTTGTATGAACAATTTACGTGGCTTTTCCACTCGAATTGGGATTTCTTGATGTAAGCCGGGCATGGTAAAATGTGGGCCTGAGTTTTGCACTTATAGCCAAATCCTTCTTCTTCCATGTGTTGCAGTCTAATGCTTGCATGCTATGCGGGACACCTAGATGTTGTGAAATATCTCCGAAGACACGGTGCCTCTTGGGAGGCTAGAGACCTGGGAGGCTGCACAGCTCTGCACTGGGCTGCAGATGGAGGCCACTGCAATGTGATTGAGTGGATGATAAAGGATGGCTGTGAGGTACGGGACTGCCTCGGTAACCACCTCTAACTAGCGTTAGGACCCGGAAGGCTATTCCACAGGGAGAAGCAAGGCCTTTGGTGAGTCACATGTAGACATGCTGGAGAGCGTTCTCTGACTCGCCAACAAGAAAGCCCCTGATGCCCTGGAGAAAGAGATCACTGCAGAACTGGTAGTAAGGTGTCAGATGGTCATGGAGGTTGGTCTAGTGTGGGGAAAAGAAATGGACTGATTCAGAGCGGGTCTTGACACTTCTGCTTTGTTCATTCCTTTGTCCATCTGCTTACTTCTCTCTTCGTTCAGTCTGTCACCCAAGCTTTACCGAGCATCTACCATGGACCCGATATTGTCTTAAGTGCTAGAGATACAAAGGTGTTAAGAGTTTTCATGGCCATCGTGCTTCTCGCCACTTTTTAAATTAGACGGTTTTTATTCTTGGTTTGTTTTAGAGATGAGTCGTTACCAAAAATTTCCAAATAGCAAACTGACTGTATCAAGAACAGAGCATTTCAGCTCTTAGTGTGTTCACCCGGAAGCAGGCATGTTGGTCTGCTTTTGATTTCATGTTATGAGACAGTGCAAATTTGATTTCGCAAATAGAAGTGGAGTTGTTTGGACTTCTGTAGATATTTGAAGATGGCCGATTACAATTAGATCAATGATGGGAATTGCTGATGACTTTGAAAACTTTAGTCCAAAACTTCAAAGAAATTAGCTCGAAATTTCAAGGCACGGAAATAAAGAATGATGGACAAAGTGCTGCGCTAACAGTGGCTGCCAGATGGTATAGAGCACTGAGAAATTAAATCGGTGACCTGGAAGATCAGCCCAAATTGACGAAAGTCCTGTCGGTGGATTTGTTCGGGTTCGTCTCTGAAGTATGGTTGAGGGAAAGCAAGGCCGAAGTTGTGGGCTTGCGCCGGTTCCTGCTGCTGCTTTTGGAGAATTGAGAAAAGTGTCCCCTTCTAGGAAAAACCTCAGTCACTAAGCATTTCTGATGACGCTTCTCGTTTTCCTTATGTTTTAGAGAGAAGCACAGAGGTCAGAAGGCTAGGCCTGCTTGTCTCAGTGGTAAGCCAGGCCCCAGGTGCCACGTGGGGTAGCAGCAGCCACACGCTCCTTGCTCGGCTGTAATGAACTCATCTCAGGCTCTGCTCCCAGTAAAAGTCTGTGGTTGCAAAATGAAGCTTGATCTTTGCTAAGAGAAGGAAAGGAACCAGAAGAGAGCAGGTCTCTGCTGTCAACATTCAAATACTGGAATTTTTGAAACACAGACTTTCTGGGCTTCAGATATGCACACACTTGTTTGGGATAAACTCCATCCTTCTCTGGAGCACTGGAGCCACTGTGCAGAGGACAGAACAGTGAGCGTGGATATGTCTGCCAAGGATTTCTGGCCTAGTGGCAGGCCTAGTGGCAGATAGAGGATGTCAACATGAGTCCGTGTTCTCGGCCAATAGCTCACCTATGATTCTGAAGACTGGGGGGAGGGGGTGGGGAGGATTTGGGAACCAAGCAGTGCATCACCATTTCTCTCCCAAGTGTAATGATTTTATATTAAGAGGGACGTATTTACTTGGATGGAGAGACATTTCTACATTAAAGAGCCACGTGACCTCAGAAGCACTTCTCTGAGATTTAGTTTGATCACTTGTAAACCAGAAATAAAAATACCGAATCCTGCTTCACCCTCAGGATCAAAAGCAAAAATGTGTATAAAGCATCATGGAATATGCGGTGCTTACTTTGTTATTTAAATATGATGGAGCTTGCTGCTGTTAGAGTTTTTGCATGAGGAAGACCTGCAAATCCTAACCAGGTTGCGCTGGATAATTTCAAACATATAAATAACCTCACGTGTCCCCGGGATCTCCTGGCGGTTCCTTGTTTCTCATTCCATTCTGATGTTTTACTCAGGCTAGGGACCATTTAAGGAATTCTCCTGTAACAGAATTTGTCTGTGTGTCTGTGAGCACACATGCATGTGTATATCTTCAGGACCACTCGTCATTGATTGGTGAGGTCTTCATCGGAATTGGAAGAGACAATATTTACATTTTCTTATTCTAAAGTATTTCTCTTGAAACACTAAATTGAGAGATTTCAACGTACAGCAGATTATTAGAAAATGGCCATCTGATTACTGGGCACACTATGTTTTGGAGAAGCCATTAGGCTGAATAACTTTTCCGATTTGAGTTTGTGTGACAGATCTGGTTGCTCTGTATTTTCCTCTACCTGCCCGAAGTTGATAAGTATTGCTAAGTATAAGGGTGTGTATATATCCTTATGTCTTGTTCCAGAAAAGGTTTAAAGTTGCTTACAAAGATACATAAAAGTAAGCGAAATGAATGCCATTAAAAAAAAAAAAACAGTGGGGAAAATTAGGCAAGAGAAAATAAGGGAGTTGACACAAGGCTAAGAGTAAGGTGGTTCCGTTCAGTTAATTTTTCAGGCCCATCTTCTTTTCACTTTAAAGAGTGTAGATGGAGATGTCAGTGGGGAGACCCAGGGGGCCCCTTAAGCACCCTCAAATGTGATTCTAACATGTCCCTGCATCAAATAAATGGGAATTAAATTAGCACAGTGCAATGAACTCTTACTAAGTCTAGAAAGACTCCTAGCCAAGTCAGGGGCACGGGGGTGAGTCAATATTCCTTTTATAAGTCTGAGTAATCATTGTAAGGAATGGAAACCGGGCTAAATGCAGCTTTTTCCCTGGCACACAGGTAGACGTTGTGGACACTGGTTCAGGATGGACCCCGCTCATGAGAGTGTCTGCAGTGTCGGGAAACCAGAGGGTAGCCTGCCTTCTCATTGAGGCTGGGGCCAACGTGAACGTGAAGGACAAAGATGGAAAGACCCCTCTCATGGTATGCCCTTCTCTCCAGAATAGCCAGGTTAATGTGTGGGACCGAGGTCAGAGCTTTTTCTATAATTAGACAGTTCTTGTGAGTTCAGCCCCAGACGAGCCCGGGGTTTGATTGTGTATGTATCCCGTGTCGGCCCGTTAATAAAGGCATGAGAATGTCTCTGTAATATTTTGGTTGTCTTTTTACAACTCCAGTATTTCTTTAAGGACGACCAGTCCCTGTCCCGGGGCCATCGTGGAGTCAAAACATCTGGTGAAACAAAGAACACACTCTCTGTACTGGTTTGGCCCAGCATTTCTCCTGCCATCTTAGTGTGGACATTTTCCTTGCAGCTGTCACCACCGCAGAGCTAGCACTGTGCCTGCAGGCCGTGGAGGCCTCAGTGGCCCTG
Source organism: Tarsius wallacei (assembly GCA_963574415.1). Taxonomy (NCBI): domain Eukaryota; kingdom Metazoa; phylum Chordata; class Mammalia; order Primates; family Tarsiidae; genus Tarsius; species Tarsius wallacei. Next base: position 3,038 of record CAUYQG010246477.1, on the reverse strand, counting down.
GCAGCTCTGCACCCGTGAGGAGCTGTGGTGGGAGAAGGGGGTGTGATGGGACCCTGGACATGCTGGGCTCGCAGTCCCTATTGCCTGTGCGCGCTCCGGGAGGGAAGGGCTCACACACGCTGCACTGTTGTTTGTTTTCCAGGTGGCTGTGTTAAGTAACCATGAAGAGTTAGTTCAGTTACTTCTTGACAAAGGGGCAGATGCGAGTGTAAAAAATGAGGTAAGTGACTCAATCTTTATCTAAAGGTTTTCCTTGGAGGGGAAGAAGGAACGCCAGCATGCCTGCTCGTGCACACACACACACACACACACACACACACACACACACATATAGAGCATACATATAACACATAACATATTTTTTGCTGTTTTCTCTTCCAGTTTGGCAAAGGTGTCCTAGAAATGGCCAGAGTTTTTGACAGACAGGTTGGCGTATTCATTCTGCCTACCAAGGCTAATTTTGTAGCACTTTTAGAACTGAATAAACCACCAAAACATGATACTACATTCACCTGTTTGTTTTGTTTATCTAGAATGTAGTCTCCCTATTAGAAGAAAGGAAAACAAAGCAAATGCCGAAGAAGTCTTCTGCCTGCTGATCAGAGCGCCACTTATTTACAAAATCCACATGAAACAAAGTGAAACGGGACTGTTGAACCAGAGAAGTGAAACTCTGCATCTTGGAGGGCTGCACATTTATTTATTTAGTTGGAAACTCACAGTGACTTTTTTGTAACACACGACTGTTCCCACTTTGAAATACATCTTTTTACCTAAGCACGTGCATGTGTGGTGTCATCATTGGATGTCTGCAGAATGGGGATGTTTTCTTGCACTTGTGCCTTTTGGAATTAGACATGAAACAAAATATTTATGCAGTGGAGCTACACAAACATACATGGGTCTCCCACTCCCTGCTTCTGCCCCCCAAGCCGTCCTCCAAGCCACTCGAGGCCTGTGTTGGAATTCTTTCCCTCATGTGTTTTCAATTATATCCTCCCCTCCCAACGTAAGGCCTTCCAGGTCTGCGTTGTCAGACTGCTGCTCCCTCTTGGAGTGGTGCTTCTCCGAAAAGCCCAGGAGTTTTCTCCTCAGCTGTTGGCCTCACATCAAAGCTCAAAATACATATTTCAAGATTCCGATTCTGTTCTATTAGAGGTGTCTGGTTGAGGGTCAGTCTTCTTAGAACAGACCTGTCTGCGAATGCGTTTGCACACACTCACGCCCTGACAATGAAAGACCCAGGCTCCTGGCGGGTTGATGACTTTGCCAAAGAGTAGTATATTAAGTTTAGTCTTCAGAGCAGAAAAGTTTGATGCTGATCATGCAGTTCCTAGACAAGCAGGAATTAACCACAACCATGTCTGCTGGTTGGAAGCTTAAAGATACAAATGTGGTAGAACTTTAACTCAGCACTTTCAAAAATCAGCCAAGTTAGCTCGTGGACCACATGAATTTTGCATCTCCAGAGAGAAGCCGGTTAACTTGGCCCCGTGAGAAAACCAGCTACAAAGGTCGGCACAGGAGTAGAATTTTCTCTGTAGGGAAAGACTAATAAAAGGTAATTAAAGGTCCAAAGTTTTGGGGGAAGAGCATAGAGAAAAAGCACATAATCAATTTTATTGACATTGGCAATCACCAGCTTTACTCTATATAGTTCATAGAATAATCACCTTATGAATTGGATCTGTGGGCCATCTAGAGAGTCCTGTACAAATGCATATTCCTTTATATTTGCTAGATTAGATTTTTTACATCTCTGTAAAAATCAGGGCATATGTATAACTTTCCAAAGTCGCTCTTTTTTGTGTGTGATCCATGTTGACATTCACCTTAGTTCGTTTTTTGGTCTGTCGTAGAATGAATTCTCTAGCCCCTTCTGTGGAAGGAGTGCACCCTCCTTGTTGACAGCAAGCATGGCAATCTTGTCCACCCTTTTTGCCTGATAACTGAACCTTCTTTATATTCCTGAGATAATCTCCTTGGGTTATGGTACACTGCTGGGTTCTCTATGCTCAGGGGCTATGTATATCTATTCTTTTTCTTCCTTCTGTTTAATGAGATTAGAAGGAGTTTACATGCTGTTTTAGTTTTCCCAAAGAGCAATTCATGGTTGTATTAGTTCGATTTTTTCTAATTAATTAACTTACGCTTTTTATTACTATAAATTCATTTCTGCCGTTTTCCCCCCCCAGGTTTATTTTGTTGTTCCTTTATAGTTTTGATATGGTTGATGCTAACTCATTTTCATCTTTTAAAAATTAATATATGTATTTAGGGCTATGAGTTTTCCCCTCAGCACTGCTTTAGTTGTATTAACATAGGACGTTTTCTAAAAATTCTTGATTAAAAATTAAACGGTCGGTACTTGCCAAATACAAATTTCTTGGTTCCATCTCAGGCTCTCTAGATTGGAATCTCCAGGAAAAGGACACGGACAATGAGTTTTAACAAGCATCACAAGCAAGTTCTCGCCATTCAAGGAGTTTGAAAAACACTGCCATAGAGTGGTACTGTAACAACTGTTTTCATTTGCTATTTTCTAGATAATCTGCAATTCGTCTTTGACTAAAAGATCACTACATTTCTAGATCCTGGAATTATTTTTTGAGAATTTATCTTTTTTTTTTTTTTTTCTCAGAGGCACTGGGAAAGAAGATATATATTCAGTATGTTTGGGAGTATCCTAATATATATAAAAATTATTCTTAAAGCCTTTTATGCACTTATTGTCACCTATTTGCTTTGTCATGGATGGAGAGTGGTAAGAATAGACTCCTTTATTCTTGCTACCATTTTGTGTGTGTGTGTGTGTGTGTGCATATATATATATATATATATTTGTATTTTTTTGTAGCTCTTTATGTAGTTGGATGCTATTTTCTTAGGCTCGTAGGTTTTCTTTTTTTTTTTTGAGTTGGAGTCTCACTGTCGCCCAGACTGGAGTGCAGTGGCCGCTCCCGGCCACCGCAGCCTCGACCTGCTGGGCTCCGGCGATCCTTCCGCCTCAGCCTTCCAAGTAGCTGGAACTACAGGCG
>CAUYQG010246471.1:0-11090 GCA_963574415.1 Tarsius wallacei | reverse complement strand
GTAATCTCAGCACTTTTGGAGGCCGAGGTGAGAGCATTGCCTGAGCCAAGGGGTTCAAGACCAGCCTGGACAACTTGGTGAGACCTCATCTCTACAACAAAAAAATAAAATAATTAGCCAGGCGGGTGGCATGCGCCTGTGGTTCCAGCTACTTGGAAGGCTGAGGCAGAAGGATTGCCTGAGTCCAGCAGGTTGAGACTGTGGTGGCTTGTGAATGTACTACTCCCCTCCAGCCTGGGTGACAGAGACTTCAACTCATAAATAAATAAATAAATAAATAAATAAATAAATGCCTCTTAAGATACCAGATCAGAAGACTGATACGTGATTAGAGATGTCAATGAATGGTAGAGGGTTGGAAGGCCCATGAACTGAGCATCAATTAAGTGACTCCCATGTGAGAGTTGTTTGTGAACCTCGGGTCACCAAATTGTTTTTTGTTTTCCTCCTTGTTTTTAAGGGCTGCCTCACACTCCTAGAGAGAGTAGCAGAATGGACCACTGTAGCAATTCATCAGCACGTGTCGGTGAGAAGGGGAAAAGGTCACTTCCTACTTTTTCACATTGGAAGCAGACATCTGGGGAAGAATCCAAAGCAGGAAGTTGCCAGAACCACCACACGCAGCAGTTCTCAACCTTGGCAGCACATTGAGTCACATGACGCCTGGTCCTCTCCCTCAGAGAGTCATGTTCAATTGGCTTGGCCTGAGTCCTGTGCTGAGGAACTTTTTAAGCAATCCCAGGTGAGTCTAATATGCAGCTAGAGCTGAGAACCTCTGCTCTAGATTAAGGGCCTGTAATCCTAATTTATAGTCAAGGTGTGTTCAGTCACCTTGGACTTCATCTTGACTTTCGGAATTCTCACAGTTGGAGCAGCTAATCTGAGGAAGAGGAAAAGTTTACCATACCTGTTCTCCAAAAGCACAATTAAATAATAAACCTCAGGTAGGTGCAGTGGCTCACGCCTGTAATCCCAGAAGTTTGGGAGGCCGTGGCAGGAGCACCACTTGAGCCCAGGAGTTCAAGATCAGCCTGGACAACATAGAGACACACCTTGTCTCTATAAAAAAAAAAAACCCCAAAACTTAGTGAGTGTGGTAGTGCATGCCTGTAGTTCCAGCTACTCAGGAGGCTGAGGTGGAAGGATCACCTGAGCCCAGGAGTTTGAGGCTGCAGTGAGCTGTGATTGTGCTACTGCACTCTCCAGTCTGGATGACAGAGACCCCCAACTAAATAATAATAATAATAATAATAAAGCTCAAACAGAGGATTCTGGTGGATATCTAGGGGAAAGAAGTGATCCAAAATACAAATTGAAACCAGGATGAGCAAGATGCCAGTGTTTTGGATAAGCAGGGTTTGAAACCTGAGTAGGGCCCCCCTCTAAAGAGTTCAGTTGGAAGACTGCACCCACTAATTTGCTGTCAGTTGAACAGGATGAGTTACAAAGGGAATGGCACTGAGTTTTTGACCACTCATACCCTGGCATTTTGGAAACCCAGACAAATATGAAATGAAACCTAAAATTCTACCTCCAAACGTTGGGAGGTTGTGTGTGTCCTGGGTTTGCCTCAAGTTGTAAAGAAAGAAAGTCATCCAGCAGCTGTCTACCAACGAAGATAACTGCTCAGTGAGCATATTTTCATGTTCACATTCCATAGAACAGAAACTACAGCACGTCTGCCACTCCCGAGGCACTGAAGTTTGTGAGAAGGAATAATGGCGACATTAGACAAGCTCAGCCTAGCGAGGCCTCCAGAACGTCAAAAACGTAATTAAACTCACCCCAAAAGGAGAAGGATGGAGACTGAACTGAAGGAGAGGCAGTCTCTGGGTGCCACCATCAAATACTGGGATTCCATTTAAAGAAGCTTTCAAATACTTCCTTGGGACCAGGTGACTCACGCCTATAATTCCAGCACTTTGGGAGACCAAGGCAGGAGGATCGCTTGAGCCCAGGAGTTCAAGCCTAGCCTGGGCAACATAGTGAGACCTTGTCTCTACAAAAAATAAATATTATATACATATATTTTTAAAAAAACACTTTTCCTTGGGAAAAGTGTAGCAGGGACAAAAACGTTGTAGTACAAGTATTCACAATCTTCCTTCACTGTGTTTGTTCCGTTTCTATGGGAGAAAGATTTTTTTTCGTGTTATAGCTCCTGGCTTTCCTTGGTTGTGGAGAATCCCCAGGAGAATCCACAAGGCGAAATTTTTTAAAGTAAATAACCTGGAGATTTCAAGTTGGAAGAAGATGAACAAAGAGGGAAAAAAAAGAAGCTGTATGGAAAAACTCTTAGAGGGGCTTTGAGGAGGGTTGGAAAGTGCAAATAGGAGAGATTTATTGCTAGTGGTACCAAGTGTATTGAGGAGAAGGACTATTTAAGATCTTAGGCATGCATTAAAAATGCATTTCCTCTTTGGCTCTTCTCAAGAAATGAAATAAAGCTGCAAATTACTTGTCATGAATTTTAGCTGCTGACCTAGATTTCTTTGGATGGATGCTTTGCAATAAATGGGCCACATAAGACCCTGACTTATGTTAAAATTATTAAGAATAGATGTAGCAAACAGAAGATGACTTGAGCTTAATTATAACTAATGTCTGAAGAAAGATTAAAGAAGATATTACATTCATAAAACAAGAATTGGCTGTTTAAAAAAAGAAAAACAATTAGGATCAGGTGTGGTAGCTCACACCTGTAATCCCACCACTTTGGGAGCGATCACTTGAGGCCAGGAATTTGGAATCGGCTTGGGCAACATAGTGAGATCTCATCTACCCAAAAAAGGAAATAAAAAAAGTAGCTGGGTGTGCTGGCGTGTGCTTGTAGTCCCAGCTACTCCAGAGGCCAAGGCGGGAGGATTGCTTGAGCCCAGGAGTTGAAGACCAGCCTGGGCAACATAGCAAGACCTGTCTCTATAAAAAAAAATTTTAAATTGGCTCAGCCTCGTGGCACATAGTGAGATCTTGTCTCTACCAAAAAAAAAATTTTTTTTTTTTTAGTCAGAGTCTCACTCTGTAGCCAGGCTGGAGTGCAGTGGCACGCTCATGGCCATCGCAGCTTCGACCTGCTGGGCTCAGGTGATCCCTCCACTTCAGCCTTCCAAGAAGCTGTCACTACAGGCACATGCCACCATGCCCAGCTAATTTTTGATTTATTGTAAAGATGAGGTCTCGTCAAGTTGCCCAGGCTGGGCTCGAACCCATGGGCTCAGACAATCCTCTCACCTTGGCCTCACAAAATGCTGGGATTATAGTTATGAACCACCGTGCCCAGCCTACAAAAAATTTTTAAAAATTAGCTGGGTGTGGTGGCACGGGCCTGTAATCTCAGCTACTTGGAGGCTGAGGTGGAAGGATCGCCTGAGTCAAGGAGTTCCAGGTTACAGTGAGCTGTGATTGCATCACTCCACTCCAACCTGGGCAACAGAGCAAGACCACGTCTCCTCTAAAAAAAAAAAAATTAAAGATTGGAAGATTAAAACTTGAATATCAAAAAACTCTAGCTGGAGAACTGTTTTTAAAAACAGTGCAAAAGGGAGAAGAAAAATTAAAATGTGAAAGAAAGGTTGAGTACAAAGACAGAGCCTTTTGTCTGTATCAGCACTGATCTAATGAAAGTTCCAGAAGAACTAAGGAAAAGAAAGGGGAGAAAATAATTTTTAAATGAGATGAAAATTTTCCAGAAGTGAAAAATGACAGCGAAGAGTCTCTCATATCTAAGGAAGATAAATTTTAAAAGATACACCTGGACCTGTTGTGGCAAAATATCAGGACACCAAGAATAAAGAAAATAAATCCTTAAAGTTCCCAAAGATGAAAAGCATACTGCTTCAAGAGAAGAAGAGTAAGATTATCCTTAGAATTCTCATCAGTGCCTCAAAATGCCATGAGAAATGGAATAATACAGCTTCAACTGTCAAGAGTGAGAACAGAATAAAGACATATTAAGACATGCAAGGACTTAAAGTTTATCTCCCCAAACCCTTTTCAGGAATTTAAAGGATGTGTTCCAGCATGTGACTGCGTAAGCCTAGAAAGAGAAAGATAATATTAAAGAAACAGTCAATATAACCAGGAAAATAGTAAGTAATTCAAGGATAGCAGCTGCGCAAATTGACCTGAAGAAAACAGGGCAAGGGGCAACCCAGAGAAAAATTTTGGTGAATAAAATCTAACCAATCAAATGCTGAATCCAAATAAAGAGTTCAAAAACAGCACTGCAATGGTGAAACAACTGGTGGTGAACACTGTATCCAGATAAATTTAGAACACTAAACAACTGTGTAAATTATGACTATAGAGTTGAATGCAAATTTCCAACACTTTGATGCAATAAAATAAAGTAACCAACAAAAAATAAAAGGTAGATTGTCTATTTCTGGCAAAAGTGGACTGACATTTTGCATACCAGTACTCCCCCACTAAGTACAACCAGAAAAACTAGGTAAGATATTGTTTAAAACCTACTTGAAGGCATTAGAGAGCTACCAATGCAATGAAAACTTGAGAGTCAAGATTTTTAAAAATAGATGAGAAACACACAAAGATGAGACCAACATTCTGTGCTGCTTTTCCCTCAAGGTATTGACTGATTAAAAAAAAAGAAAAACAGCTGAAAGACTGAGAAGCTTAGCAGAACGTGATGACTCATAGGCAGTGCCTCTAATAATCCCCAAGGGACAGGGAGGAAATTAGAGTACAGGATCCACTGAGAAAAAAAGACCCTGATAAACACTCTATGCTTTCAGCTAGAATCTCTGAAGGAAAAAGGATGAATCAGAAATGAATAAGCCCTCAAAAAGACTTATTCCCAGCTTCAGATCAGTGGAATCCTTCATTAGGTTAAGGAGAACTGCCCCACTTTCAGCTGACAGCCAGAGCTGGTTTTGTTTGCTTGCTTGGTTGCTTGAGTCAGAGACTTACTCTGTCGCCCAGGCTGGAGTGCAATGGCACAATCACAGCTCACTGCAGCCTCAACCTCCTGAACTCAGGCAATCCTTCTGCCTCAGCCTCCTGAGTAGCTGGGACTACAGGCACACGCCATCATGCCCAGCTATCTTTTAACTTTTTGTAAAGATGAGGTCTTGTTATGTTGTCCAGGCTGGCCTCAAACTCCTGGGCTCAAGCGATCCTCCCACCTCAGCTTCCCAAATTGTTGGGATTACACCATGCCCGGCCCTGACAGACAGAAGCTAAGGTAAAACTATTCAATAAGACAATAACAGTGTACAAGGAATCAAATTATCTCTATAATGTTCATATGTAATATTATCTCTATAATGTTCATATGTAATATCAAACATTCAATCAAAAATTATTAGTAGGATTCTGGCAAGATGGAGTAAAAGGATTGACTTTATCCTCCCACCTGAAACAACCAAAAATATGAAAAAATTCAATGAAATAGGTTACACGACATTGGACATTAAGCAACAAATAACAATGATGGGGAGAGCTGGGCAACAAAGTAAGTCCTAGGATTGTCCCACATTACCAACTTGAAAGAGTTTCCAGGTCGTGGTACAGGGAAGGAGAACCTAGGTATTGCCTGAAAAACTCTTTGAGTTGAGGAGACAAAGCTGAGAATCTGCAGGAAGTGTCGGAGAGGAGAAAACTGCAAAGAGAGAGAGAACTCCAGATATCGGCAGAGGGTCCCTGCTGAGTATTCAGGAGAGTACTAATTAGTGCAAGCATATTAGGAAACTATCCAAGGCCAGGGAATGAACCAACTGAAGAGATTAGAGGGAACAGTACTCAGAGCTCATACAGGACCAAGAATACTGCCTGTTCCCACTAACCTGACTGGAAAACCTCAAAATTCACAGGGAATTCAGTAGAGTACTCAGAAGAATCTTGGGTCAGTTGTAGGGATGATTAACCCTAGACTAAATACTGTTTTGGTCCTGCCTAACAAATTTTAAAAGCAAGACCTGAAAGGATCAAACTGTGTCCAAGTAACTTAACTGTGCCCCAGAATAAAGCTCAAGAATTTTATGGGAATACAAAATTATCCAGCACTCAACAAGCACTCAAGGTAAAAATCATAATGTCTAATATCCAATCATAATTTACTAGGCACAGAAAGAAGCAGGAAAATACAGCCCAAAATGGGGGTAGGGGAAGATAAATAAATAAAAACCAACTTCCAAATGGATATATGTTAGAATTAGTAGACAAGAACATTAAGAGTTCTAACAGTATTTCACATGTTCAAAAAGTTAAGACATGAAAGATTTTTTTAAAAGACCTAAATCAAACTTAAAGAGATGAAAGTTACAATGTCTGAGATGAAATTACACTGGATAGGATTAATAGCAGATTAATAATAGCCAAAAATTTTCCAAGATACAGAGGAGAAGACATTTACAAATCACGTACCCAACAAGATTTATATCCATGTTTGTTCTACTTTCAAAATGAAAAAAAGGAAAAAAAAATTTGTATACAGAAAATATAGTGAAACATAACTGTAAAAAAAAAATTAAAAGTGGGCAAAATGCATTAACTAAACCAAAAAGGATATATGGATGGTCAATGAGAATATGAAAAACATTACTAGTAATTAGGGAAATGCACATAAAAATGGCTAAAAAAGAAAACTGACAATACCAAGTGCTGTCAAGGATGCAGAACAACTGGAACTCTCATATATTTCTGATCAGAACACAATATGGTACAGCCACTTCAGGAAACATTTTGAAAGTTTCTTTTAAAGATGAACATCCACTTACCACATTACCCAGCAGTCCCACCCCTAGGTATTTACCCTGCATAAATGAAAACTTATGTACATAAAAATCTGTACATGAATATTTACAACAGCTCAAACTATAATTGCAAAAAAATGGAACTCCAACTGCCTTTCAATGAGTGAATGAATAAACAATTGTGGTATAGTCTTGTAATGGAATACTACTGAACAATAAGAAAGAGCAAACTATTGGCATATGCAACAACATAGATGAATCTTAATGGCACTATGCTGAGTGAGAAGGGTCACTCTCAATGATTATATACTGCATTATTCCATTCATATAACATTCTGGAAAATGGAAAACTATGATATGGAGAACAGATGACTGGTTTGCAGGGTTTAAGGATGGGATGAAGGTGTATTACAGAGAGGCAACCCAAGAGAGACTTTTAGGATGGAATTCTTCTGTATTCAGTTTGTGGCAGAGTTTATGCAAATATTTACATTTGTTAAAACTCATTTAACTTTACACCAAAAACAAAGAGTCCATTTTATTATATGTTAATTTTTAAGTACTCATGGACTACACCAAAAGGTCAATTTTACTGTTTATTATTTAAAAGTAAAATAAAATAAAATAAGGAAAAAAACACAATGAAATATCATTGCATACACACTAGAATGGCTAATTAAAAAAAAAAAGACCATAACAAGTGCTGGTGAGGATGTAGAGCAACTAGAACTCTTTTTTTTTTTTTTGAGTTGGAGTCTCTGTCACCCAGACTGGAGTGCAGTGGCACACTCACAGCCACCACATCCTTGACTTGCTGGGCTCAGGTGATCCTTCCACCTCAGCCTTCCAAGTAGCTGGAACTACTGGCATGCTCCACCACACCAAGCTAATTTTTTGATTTATTGTAGAGACGAGGTCTCACCAAGTTGCCCAGACTTGTCTCGAACTCGTGAACTCAGACAATCCTCTCACTTCAGCCTCCCAAAGTGCTGGGATTATAGGTGTAAGCCACTGTACCTGGCCGCAACTGGAACTCTTAACACTACTAGGGGAATTGTAAAATGGTACAACAATGTTGGACAAATTTGTCGGTGTCTAAAATGTTAAACACAGACCTAGTCATTTTACCTACCCATAAGAATTGAAAACATATGTCCACACAAATGTTCATGGAAGCTTTATTTGTAATAGCCTATAACTGTGAACAATCCAAATGTCCATCAACAGGTGGAATGGACAGATTGTGGTATATCCATACAATGGAATAATACTCAGCAACCAGAAGGAATGAACTACTGACACACACAGCAAGATAGATGAATCTCAAAATAATCATACTGAGTAAAAGAAGCAAAATTGAAAAGGAAAAAAAAAAGAGTGTAGGGTTAAGCGATTATATGACGCCCATAATGAAATAATTGAACTGGGGTGGGTCAAAATAAACTATCCAGAATGAAGCATGAAGAGACCTAAGGGATGGAAAATATGTGTTTTTAAGGTATAAGAGAGAGAGTTCCAGTGCAATGGCGACGGCATAGGTGGGACCCTGAGATTCTCCATAAGTGAGTTTCCAAAAAGACTCTTACTTTCCTTCCCCCACCCCCCTGCCCACCGCCAGCCACACCGGTCCAAGGCCTGGAGACCCTCGGACCCATTCAAGGCCAGCTATTGAGGCCTCTCGACTGCTACTGTTCCACTATAGGCAGCCCCGGGCCCTGGCTGTGTGGAGATCCCAGCTCCCTCCCCGGCTACAACATCACACCCAGCGGCCCTTGGATACCGCCTTGTGGAGATCTGGGTTCCCTTGCTGGCTACACTGATCCACCTGGCACTCAGCCGCTGCCAGCTCTCTCCCTGACTGGGCGCCCAATTCAGCGGGCCGGTGTTTGCTCTTCAGAGTTCCAGCTCCCCGCCCTGGGTTCTCGGCCCCTGCCCAGCCCTATTTCAAGCCACCGTCACCTAGGGAGGCTCTAGGCACCTGCCCCTCAAAGATACCAGCTCCATTCCTGGCTGAAGTGCCCTGTGCAGGGCCCAAAGCCACTGTCTCTGCTCACCACCCACCCTTTGGAGCTCCTGTCCCTGCTCTGGCTGAGGCACCCAACATGGGACCCCATGTTGTGTAAGGGAATAGTATATCTTAAGGAGGTGCTGATCAGCCTCTCTCAGCTCTCAGCTCCAGAAGAGGGAATTCCCAGCTCCCTCCTCCAACCCAGGCCGCTGGTGGCACACCAGATCCAGCGCCCAGCTGTGTCGCTGATCCCACAGCCCGTCATAGTGGATTGCCCACGGACCCGGGCGAGTGGAGAGAAAAGACGGGTGGAGAGAAAGGATCTGCGAAAGAGGAGTGCCCACCTTGGCCATTTTCCAGGCAGAGATTTGCATTGTCCCACCCATCTACAAGCAGCCTCCACCTTGGTTTCTAAGGTAACGTCGCTAAACAGGAGACAAAAGGCTCCCCTCTATGCTGAATCAGATATAGACAACTCAGGCCTGTCACAAAACTCTCAGGCAGCAAGCCAAGGGAACCAACCCAAGCTTGGAGTAAATCTATCTGCCTACAAAGAAAGCAAAGGGGAGAGACTAGAGATCAGAGCTGAAGAGACTTTAGACACTCAGGAAAGATTCCAGAGCTAGTCTGGTTTCTTATTTTGATTTCTGATTTTACTGTTTTGACTGTTTGTTTTGCTCACTTTTGTTTGTTTTTTGATTTAGACTACCTGTTTGTGTTGGGGAAGAACACATCAAAAGGCATGATTTTATTGGACTGTTTTTATGTGATTACCAGTATGCTTTAGGGAATTTTGTTTGTGTGTCTGTTTTTCTTTTTTTTTTTTTTTGAGTTGGAATCTCACTCTGTCACCCAGACTGGAGTGCAGTGGCCACTCCCAGTCACCGCAGCCTCGAACTGCTGGGCGCAGGTGATCCTTTCCTCTCAGCCTTCCACATATCTGGAACTACAGGCGTGCGCTACCAGGCCCGGCTAATTTTTTGATTTATTGTAGAGATGAGGTCTCGACAAGTTGCCCAGGCAGGTCTCGAACCCACGGGCTCAGGCAATCCACTCACCTCAGCCTCCCAAGGTGCGGGATTACAGGCTGAGCCACCAAGCCCGGCATGTGTCTGTTTTTCACTATTTTCTGGCCTTGTGTCTCTTTTTTACTCGTTAGTTGGTATGTATGTCTGTTTTCCTTCACACTCTTCTCTCTCTCTAACTTCCTCCTGATCCCCCCTTCTTCCATTATTTTCCTTTTTCATACTTTCTTTTGTTCCAGGGAGCAAACCTAAACCCTGCTTCATGGACAGATTGTAAGGCAGTGAGAAACAGGTTCCAGTGTGCCCATACATCTGTTTGTGGATACTGGGATCTGCAGATAGATTCTGAATCACAGCTTCCCCCTCAATTAAACCTCAAAACTGCAAAAAGTACAGCCCCCAACCCACAGTCCAGCCTCAAAAGTGAACAAAGCCAGAGGACCCTCATAAGGAAGAACAGGAGATTGAACAAAAGAAGTAAAAGCAACCCCACTTTCCCTGAAAAACAGAATTAAAGAAGGGGAGGGAAGGGGGGGGAGAGAAAAATCTACACAAATGAAGAAAAACCAAAAGAAGAACATGGGTCTCTCCCAGACCCCTGGGAGGGCAGACACTGAGAAAACTGACTTCAGAATGCAAACAATGAAGAGCCCCCAGAATGACTGCTCTCAAACTACAAACCTAGATATCAAGACATTAATGGAGAGATTAAAAATAATTGAGGAGAGACAAGAAGAAACTAAAAAGGAGTAGATAACTGAGATAACAGTAGTAAAGGATACTGTGAGTGAAATAAATAACAAACTGATAAGCATGGAAAGCAGAATTAGCCAAGCAGAAGAGAGACTCTCACAGCTTGAGAACCAAAATATAGAACCAACCCAGTCAAAAACATAGAAAAGAAGCTTAAAAAGACAGAACAAAACCTTCAAGAGATGAGCGATTACTTCAAAAGATCAAACCTAAGAGTAATTGGTCTTCCGGAAAAAGAAAGAGATACAGAGGCCACCCTAGAACAAACATTTCATGAGATTATTGAAGAAAACGTCCCTCATCTCACCAGTGATGCGAAAATTCAAAAACAAGAGATTCAGAGAATCCCTGCAAGACAACAAATGAGAAGGCCAACTCCCAGACACATAATAATTTGCCTAAACAAAGTAGGTATAAAAGAAAAAATCCTAAAAGCAGCAAGAGAAAAAGGCCAGATCACCTACCATGGAAGACCAATTAGAATAACAGCAGATTTATCTACAGAAACCCTCCAGGCTAGGAGAGCTTGGAGCCCTATCTTCAAAGTTCTAAAAGATAAACAATTTCAACCAAGAGTAACCTACCCAGCCA
>CAUYQG010246470.1:0-11079 GCA_963574415.1 Tarsius wallacei | reverse complement strand
GGGCCTCCGGATAATGTGAAGCTGAGCGAACTCCGCCATCCAGCATGACAAACCGGCTGACTGCAGCGCTGCCATTTGCATGATGGGGAGAACAGCCAGCCCTGAAGAAACACTGAAAACATATGTCGCACAAATGTTGTGTGGTTTTGTTTGAATACAAAATTGGTAAAAGTGTTGGTTTTATAAAAGCAGCAGTGAATTTTTTATTTATTTTATTTTTTTATTTTTTATTTTTTTGCTGTTTCATTCCATTTTTGACCAAAGCGTCTCTTTCAGTAGTTTATTAGAGAAAATTGTCACACTAACTTAAAGGGCGAGGGAGATATGTAAATTGTCTGCTAGAAAATGCGATAAAAATACCAAATGTGAAAAAAAAAAAGAAAAGAAAACTGAACGCCTTTCGTGACACCTAGAATATAGGTTGTGGCATACTCCTAATTACGAAATGTTCCTACTCCAGAACGCAAAGAAGTCTGACAAGCAATGTGCTTTTATCCCTCATGTTAGGAGACTCAAGAGGCAATAATATGTACTTTCCTCTCCTTGGTCCAAATGGTCAGGTTGTATATAAGTTTGACCACCTACTTATTAACATAAATCTTGGCTTCATATTGCTTTTATAAACATTTTGACTAATTGTTTTCTGAAATCATATAAAATAAATGTTTTAAAGCAAATATATAAAATTAAGAAAACCTATAGTGGTTTCTTCATAAAATTATAAGTATACCTTACTGCCTGTTGTCAGATTCCTAATAGTAACCACTTTCACTTACTTGAAGTCAATGTATAACTGATAAGCCTCATGTGAATTAACTCTTCTCACTGACATGATCAAAGGAAAGCAATGAGAATTTTGAAATTGACCAAAGTTACTTACGTAACTTTGGACTAAAGTATAAACCCAAACTTTGGACTAAAGTATAAACCCAAACCCTTGAGAAATATAACTATACTATATTTTGAGATTAAGCAATGGGGAATATAATCTGCAATCAATAAGACCTTGCATTAAATTGCTGATGAAATGTGATGAGAAAATAAAGTTGGAGATATTGTTTCAAATTGCATCCTCTAAGGATTAATTAAACTTGATTTTTAAAAATAAACTTGTTTGATGAACAAGACAAATCTTTGGATAATCTCGAGTAAATTTAATCATATGTGAAGTTCATTGATGATTAATGTAGATAAAAATATTTTTGGAAAAAGGAAGACTTAACAAGCACAGTCTTCTGAGTTTATGCCACAATTAAACAGAAATAGTTTCCTGAAATCAGTGGTATTATCTGACGTTGAGAAAAATATAGTCATTGTTTTTGACAGAATAATTTGTTCCATATTACAGTTAGGAAAAATGATTAAAGCTCTTTGATTTTATTGACAAAGAGATTTTGAAAGCTATTCAAATTTATTCAGCTGCTTTCTGAAGTCCCATAGCTACTTCTTACCATGGTCCACTGGATTTGCATACCAACATGAGAAAACAGTAATAATTTTCAAGTTAAATTAGGCAAACTTTCTGGGTCCTAATTTTGCTGAATTTCCTGTTTTGATTTCAAAATTTGTATTGACCATTAAGTATCAATAATAATGCTGCTACTGCCTTTTTTCTGAAAATAAAGGTACTATTGTATTTTAACAGACTGACCTCTTCCTCCTCGTCTTCTGCATCCTTCTCCTTATCTTCCTTCTAAAATACCTTTGAATGCACAGAATAAGATTAATGATAATTCTTGTTTCATGACATACTGTTATTATAAATCCATGCATGATTCCATCTTCCCTTTCCCTTCCCCTACCCCCTCCTGCTTTCCTCCCCCACTCTCTCTTTCTTTCAATTAATATGATGAATGTCTAGATTCCACTACCTCATCCAGCTCTAGGACATTACCATAAACTGTTTTCTTTCCCTCGTCCATTTTTCTTACTCCTTCCATTTTGAGGAGTAATTAAAGAGAAGGGAGGCAAATATATAAAACAAGATTTGAAGCGTTATCAAAAGAGAACAAGTAAGAGATAAAAGATGAAGTTGAAATGGGGTCATCTAAGAAGAAGAAACGAAATAAAATCAAAACAGAAAGAAAAGGATAGACAGAAGAAACATAAGATAAAGGAGTGGCTTTTCCCTCCACATTCATATTTTTCTCTCAGCAAGAGTTTTTTAGGGAGTGTGAGGTTAAGAAGTAGTGACACCTGACAAGACACTTAATCCTCCAAGGCAGGGAACTGGTCATTTTTAAGATCTCTTTCAGCTGAGATAATATTACTCTTATTTCTTCTAAATGTTGACACATCATAAGAGCGATTATTTTGCCTTGTGTGATTAGCTGATAGGAAAATATTGATGAAAGAGAGGAATTCAAAGCAAACTTACCCTGAATGTCAGTTTGATATTTATTAAGTTCACTCAGAAGCGACAGTATCTTTTAACAAGGCATTTCTCAACTTGAACTCTCTTTAGGACAAAATTACTCATGAGGTAATAACTTGTAGTACTTAGCTAGGGTGAGAGAGCATTAAAACTTAAAATAAAATTATCTTTATTCATCAATATTGAATTAAATAAAGAAAAAAATGCATACCACATTTCTCAATTATTTCTTAGTCACAATTACCACTATATGTTGAGAACCTATTAACTGGTACTGTCACCAAATGCCATTGGTATTCCTTATTTAAACTGAAGGCAAATTCCATACCCTTACTTTATAACACCCTTACCTTGCTTTCCATCTTCTAACACACAGCATGACTTGGTCCATTGCTTGTTTCCCATTCCTCTAAAATGAAAGCAGAAATTCTTCTCTAATTATTAATATATACTCAAACACTTTTAAGTTTGCTATTAGATGTTTCCTATTCATTTCCTTGTAAAATGAATGAATGACTTCTATTGAAATATTATATATATGTATATATTCTTTAAAAACTAATATTATAATAAAGCAGCTTCCTTAGAATTCTTCATGCAAGAAATATTATTCTCAACTTTGCATTAAAGAGTAAATTCTTGCAACCTTGCATTAACCATCACTCACTAAACAATTTGCTGTAAAACCGATTTGTTTGGCAACAAAATACTGGATTTAAAAGATCCTTAAATAGATACTTGTTTTTATACTGAGAGGTTTAACCAGATAAATTCATCTGAGTTTCTTGTTAGTTTTAGTGAAGAAACCAACAAAAATAAATATATATTATATAAAAATATTTATATAACATATAATATAATATAATATATAATATTGACTAAAAGTATACACTGAAAGTGTTGCACAGCCAAAAACAAATGACTATCTCTGTACACTCCCCCTAAAAATTCTTATTAAGTTTATTCAATGAAGATATGTTAATATCTGTTTCATAATATATTAGGTGGGAACTTATATAATTAAGTATACAAATAGCCATTCTGTATCTAAATTTTTGTAAATCCGAGTATTTCTTTCCCATTATATTACTTATGCTATTTTCTTGCTTGGATTACACATTTTTATAACTGAATTTTCTCTGTAATGCAATATTTGATAATTAATTACTTTCTACTTTGCATGACAGAACCCTTAGAGACAGATAGAGGGGAAGGAGAATGAGGGAGGGAAAAGGATGAAAAAGAAAGAAGGGTGGGAAGGCATTTTTTAATAGTAACACAGAGTCATCAAATCAAAATCAGCATCATTAATCTTGAAGTGGAAAATGGATACAGGCTCACAACCATTATCCAAAACCCCTAAGACAGATTTATTTCAGAAGTGAAAATATTTCACATTTTAAGAAAGTACTTAAGTGTACATATTGTATATTTTGGTACAGCCCCAGTGGAGTCTCAGATATTTCTCTACAATAAAGAACATTAATATATTTGCAAAAAAATGCAATGTCTCATTTAAGTGGGGTTATACTCTTCAACGGGAGTTCCCAGCCCCTGGACCATGAACCGGTACTGGTCAATGACTTGTTAGGAACCCCGGTGCACAGCTGGAGGTGAGCAGTAATCAAACCGAGCTTCCTGCACTGTAAGATCAATGGAGGCATTAGATTCTCATAGGAGTGGGAACCTTATTGTGAACTGCGCAGGGGACGGATCTAGGTTGCCTGCTCTTTCTAAGAGCCTAATGCCTGATAATCATCCCTACCCTGCCCAGCCTCTGACCTTGGAAAAAAGTGTCTTCCATGAAACCAGTTATTTATGCCAAAAAGGTTGGGGACCACTGCTCTATAATATGCAATAAATACAAATAAGTGCATTTTACATATGTTAATCACAAGTACAGAATCCATTATTCTGACAATATAACAAGAATTGAGAATTAACTATTATTATCTCTGTGGATATATATTGCTATACGAAAACACGGTCTGTGATTAAATGGTCATTCAGAGTTTGTTTAGTCAATTGAGGGCAAGAACACTAAGTTAAAATTTAGAATGACCTGAGTTATACACAGTTATGAAAAATTTAAAGTCCGTCTTGCATTCTATTTAGGAAGATATGATATATACATGTAGGTCAGTTTAAAAGTAAAAAGTATTATGGCAATAAATGCAAACATTATTATGCAAATTTTAAGTAGTAATGTTTTCACAGAGGTCAGTGGGAGTGGTTTTGATGGGATAACAGGGAAAATGTACGAAATGAACTAAATATTCGGGAAATAAATGGAGAAGTGTTAAAATCTGGACAACAGGACCATTTCTTGTATGTTTGGCTAAGTCAATATGTTACACAGTTGTGCTACTATTTGAACACAGTTGAAAAAGAAAAAAAAAGTAAAATCACTCGTGGAATTTTTTTGGTACCATAATGTATGAAAATGACATTTGGGATCTTTATTATACATTGACTTTTCCCACTGCAGTTAATGGTGCTTCAAACGATTTATTCTGAATTTTTTTCTCTTTTCATTTCTCTTTTCTCCTAATTTTATTTTCCTCTACTAGTCAATTAAATGCATTTTAATTAATAAAACACAAGTATAACAAATTGTGACATAAAATGACATACCAAAAATATTGATTTATTCAAGTAATCAAAATTTTAGGTGTTCATATTCCCAGAGTATAAGAGTGACTGCGTTTCTTTTTTTAGTAAGCATTTATAATTACGTATGGTTTACCTGAAGAAACTTACCATATTATCAGATTCCATAACATTTGTCACCACACCCTCCTCATCATATGCTCGATCTTTTACTTGCTCATACCAAGGAAGAATATTCAATGTACAATTGGTGTAGGTTTATCAATTAGTGTATATACGTTGTGCGAAAATAAGAATACTGCACTTATTTTTAAACTTCTTACTAAGCAATAAGTTATAGTGCAAATTATCCATCATTAACTTCTAAATCACTTAATTTTTTTTTAGAGTTTTAATGTAACCTTTGGCACGGCTGTCACTAGTAAAGGATGACCCTTCCTCAGATGCAGGTTGGTGTAGATAAGCACATTAAATTTTTCCAAAGCCTTCTCCATTATATTAATGATGACCAGAAAACAGAATCTCAACATGCAGGACAATGCTCTCATCATCTGTGAAAATACATGTATTATTATGCTGTACTCTCTCTTATGCTCTGCTAAAAAAGCAAAAGTAGCATACAAAATCTTGTATCTACTGTGTGTAAATATATTTAAAAGTACTTAATAGTGCTATTATTATTTATCAAGTCACAAGACTCAAATTTGGTAGTGCCATTTTTAATTAGTTGCTTTAATGTCAGTATTTTTGTTTATTTTTTTCACAGAATTTTAAAGACTTAGTTTTGTTAGTTTTAGAACTTAATATATGTTATAATAAATATAACAAAGACCCTAAATGTTTATTATAATTTACATGGTGTCATCAGACAATGAATGTGGTTTTACATAATGTTAACAATCTAATAACTTTTTTCTTCAAAAAATGTTTGAGCTATTTTTCAAGTATAAAATATTTCCTCACTTGTATATCTTTCAGTTTCCTTTATAGTTTTCTTTAAATAGTTGTATACATCATGAATCACCTACTAGCTCAAGTTGATGTTAAAGAATTGAAATATTGCCTTTTTATAGGTTGAGATAGTTGACTCTTTAAATAACAATTGCAACAACAAAATTTTATACATACACATACATATATACACACACACATACATACATATGCACATATGTGTATATATATGTGGGAGGGGAACCAACCAGAATTTTTTTATTAGATACTGTATATTTATTCTGACATGTTTAGACTTTAGTCACCTTCTGAGTACTCTGCATTTGATGTAATACACCTATCGAGACACTTTTTCCAAAGCTCAAAACAGTATTTGAACTCATCAATTTTGATGCCTTTTAGTGGTTCTGATGTTTTTTGTTTCACCTGTTCCACATTGCCAAAACATTACTCTTTTAGAACTCTTTTCATCCAGGAAAACAAAGCAAAAAAATGTCGCTCAGGCAAGATCTGGCGAATACGGAGGGTAGGGAACACGGGTCATGCTGCTTTTTTATCAAAAACTGCTGAACACTCAGCATGGTGTGGGCAGATGCATTGTCATGGTGGAAGAACCAGTCATCTGCTTGCTACAACTTGGAAAGTTTCTTCCACAAATCATGATGCTACCTTCTCAAAACTTCCAGATAAAAACTTGGGCTGACTGTTTGATCCAGAGGAACAAATTCTGAGTGTACTACAAGGTGTCTATCCTCCCAAAGATAATTCTGGGTTTTTTTGGATCCTCCCTCATACATATATATTTCCCCAAAGTTTATTACTGTGATTTCAACATTTGCTAGTAAAATACAAGGTCAAAATCAATTTTTAAACTGCTTTTCTAGCTCTTTGCTGCATAATTTCTTTTGAGATGTGAATAATCTTCAACTTTCATTATTTCAATCCTCTGCTTTTCAGATTTATTATTTAATACTCTCTGGCATTCACTTGATGTGTTATAGAAAATATATGACTTAGGACAAAATTGTATGTAATTTGCTTTATTTATAGCTTTTATTGACTAATTTATAGTTAATTGAGCAGGGTATGGGAGATAGTGCCAATTAAAAGATCAATTTTTTTCCCCTCAAATGTTGGCTAAAACTAAAAACTCTCGTCATGACATTAGCTCCAACTATACAAAATTGAATACGGTTTTTATAAGAATATTTATTATTTAAATAGTTCCCTTAAGCACTAACAATAGTTTCACATTACTTTAGTCATTTTCTATTTTGACCACAAGAGTTAAATAAAAATATGTGCAATTTCTGTACTTTTATAATTTCAAAAGATTTATTTTTGTGATACTTTAAAGAGATGCTAATAATCTCATTCAAACTCTTTTGCCTGTTTTATTCTTAGTTTCAGTTTTTAATACTCTATTAGAGTACTAAAATTAGATTTACTCCCCATTATAATAACATCATCAAAGTGAACATGTCAAAATGTGTCTAGCATTAAACTGGTTGTGTCAAAATATCATATACCCATAGGAAGTGTTAAGAGATAAGACCCAACTGCTAGGTCAGAGCCAAAAAGTGTATATCCATGGAGTACACTGCAATTAATTCTATAGTATAAAAATAATTACTGGAATTTTCTCAGGAAAGCACTATGATAGGAGTGGTGTTTGGGGAAGATTAATTTAATCCATACCAAGATAGTTTAGAGTTTGAAACTTAGAAAGGAAAAGGTCAGTTAATAATCTATTATCATTATTCAGGATTTAAATAAAATGTCATACAGGGAGGAGACAGTGCAAATGAGAAGAATTATATTCAAAGATTGAAAACACAGGATTAAAAAAATTATTATATGATGGAGATGGAAATGGCAAGGAATATTAAATATAAAAGCCAGGTTTGTTTTTCTCATATAAAAATAAATTTAAATGTAGGCAACCCCAGTATTAGTGCAGTTGCTTAAAGTTACTCTGGGGGACCTTGGTAACTTCAACCTGCTTTCCAGACAGGAAGAAATGAAAAAGGGCAAGAATTAGAACAAACATCACTGATCCTATTTATCAAGAAGGGAAAATATTTATACGAAGTTTTTTTTAACCCCCCTTTAGTTTTAACTTTTAAATTACAGCACATGGCCACTGATTGCTGGCTACAGTAGGATGTTATCTGCAAGTTCCTTTGTTGCTTGGAAATTCTGTGGAGTGGGGCCAGTGACAAGTATCAGCAGGAGACTGAGAGATACTGGGAAGCTTATTTTCCTGACTCTCCCAGTTTGGCCACTGTGTGTTAGTGACTACTTATTGAAAGGGCAGAAAACTCACATTAGGTGGTCCCTCTCCTAGTCATCTCTCAGAGTGCAGGGTAATCATTCTCCCACCTTGCTCATTTTGGCTTCCCTTATTGGGTTCTCTTAACCCAACCCACACTTTGGTAAATAGTTTCTCATTTATTGAATTCTTCCTTTTGTGTGTGCTACTCGTTTCCTGCCGAAGACCAGATGAATATATGGCAAAACCAAATAATTTTTATTACAAAATTGCCTCTATATAAAATTGGAGGAAAGGGCTTAATAAATACTGGGTAGGGAGCTAACAAACAAAAATCTACGTGGTTAGAATAAAAATAAAACAAATTCTAACATTTGCGTGAAAAACATGATCTAAGAAAAATTTTAAACAAACAATAGATGATCCTTACGAAAATGAATGATAGGTTTTATGATTTTAAGTATGGTAAAATTAAGGGAATCAGAAAATGTATCAACAGTGTGTTCATCTCTTTAAAGAAAATGGCTTGGCATAACCTTTTCAGGTAGACGTAATGTGGGCTTTGAAACCAGTTCAAATAGATGTAATTAAAAATAGCATTTGGAAAATATGATTTCTAAATTGTATAAACTATCACATTTTTTTCTGAAAAAACACACTATAATTCAAATAATGTTTCAAAACAATAAGCAAGATTTCAAATCAGAAATTATAATATAAATTGAAAAATGAGAAAAATATTACTTTTAAAGAGTGTTTCAGAAGTATTTGATGTACTGATTACACCAAATTGCAGGTACCTAAAAAATAAAACCTCACTCTTAAATCAAATAATCAGTAAATAATAAAACACCAAATATGAATAAGTAAAAGATTACCACATAAGAATTTAAAAACAAAAATATACAACCTCCAAAATACTGTGGGGGCAGAGGGGAGGAGTAAGAAAAGAATACAAAGTATGTACATCAAAATACAAAAACAAAGGAAACATAAAGAAATAGATCATAGGTAACTGAATTGAGCCAACTATTCAAGTCATAACAGCAGTTGTAAATAGAATATAAACAACCTAGTAAAACAACAAACAGGAGACTCTGACTGATGGGATCAAATAAACATTTCTAGATTTTTAAATTTCCAAAAGTCATTCCCTAAACAAACTTGCTGTAAATAATATAGGCAAAATTATAAGCAATGTAAATACAATTTTAGGCAAAAAATAAAGTGGTACAAAAATCAGTGATTTTACACACATAGCAATACCATAATATAATTAAATTTGTACTACAACATTTCATGATAAAAAGAACTGAAGGAAATGTATAAATCTCAAACAGTTAAAAATAAAAGGAGACATTGGCATAAATTCCAATGTTGTAGGTACTAAATTGACACTAATATGAAATATAGTATGAAATTTGAATATCAATTTTATATACTATGGCTTATGTCCATAACACGTAAGGACACATGAGTGTTAATAAAATGCAATTTCAAACATTTATATATGAGATAAAAAGAGGTAGCTGCACTAAATGACCTCTAGTTACCTTAGAGATAAAGATTGAATCATTTTTTTTTTCTGCTGAATTTCAAAATTGATGCATCAGTTGGTAAGTTACTCCCTGGATGCACATGGGTATTTTTCTTTTCTCGTTTTTTTGAACCTGCATCATGTCTTTTGGGCCACTGGGGTAGCATCTAAAAAATTATCGCTTCAGTGGCTCTTCATAGAATGTACTTTTGAGACTTACTTCCTATGTTTTATTCTGGGCAACTGCCAGAAAATTACAAGACATTTTCCTTGTAGTATTTTGTCATTTTAGGCAGCAGTCTTGGCTGAAAACCCAAAGAGAAGATAAGAAAAAGGTCAAATCTTTTAACATTGAGGAATTTATAAAAATCCAAGTAAAAGTTAATTCCTAAAGAATTCTTAGGAGGACAAGGACAATAGCTATGCTTTGATACACAAGTTGTTGACTATATGTTTGTCTAGTTTTATTGAATTTAATTTTAATTTAGTGGAACCCGGTTTTGCTAACCTGAACAGTCAGTTAAATAAGAGGCATTATAAAAACTATTGACAATCCCCCCAAAAATTGCTTTGTAAAATGTACATTTTTATTAACTGTAACACTTCCTTCACCACTGTTTCCTGGGCAGAATTTCCTATTTCTTAGCTTTGTGATATTAAGATGAAAATAACATAGAGGAATGTATCTGAGTATGGTGATTACTATGACCCATTGGAATAGTGTTCTCTCCTATAAGAAAAATAAAACAAATGATTAAATAGTTAAATTGTTGCATGAGTTTTGAACTCCACTGTCAGCTTAAACCAGCAACCTCGGTTTCTCATCTCACAACAAAGAAGATTAAGGAACACGGATACTAAAAGGATGAGTGAAAGAAAGAGTTTATTAAACATCAAAGTTCTTTCCAGAGAAGAGAGGGGCCTGAAATGTGTAACCCAGTGCTGGGAGTTTTTTTGTTTTGTTTTTAATTTTATCTTTTCTGGGGGCGTTTCTCTAATTTACATCTCATCTGCCCCTTACTACCTGAGGCCCAATTCTTATTGTGTGTGCGGGGCCTTGACCAAAGTTACTCCATCTTGAATATTACCTATAAGGACCACAGAAAAGCCCATGGGGCGGGTGGTAAAACCTCAATGCTAATGCTATGTTAATGATATTATAATAAGTCAAGATAGGACATTTAGTTAAGCTACTTCACCTGCGTTTAAGTAGCAAAAAGTGCCTTTTAGCAGTACATACTGGGTTGACAGGAAGTGGTTAACCACCGTAACCACACTTTAAGCAAACAATTATGTAACAGGAGTGGTTCAGGGAGCGTTCCCGCAGGTGTTGTC
>CAUYQG010246466.1:0-16430 GCA_963574415.1 Tarsius wallacei | reverse complement strand
GACAAATCAGCCTTATAATACCCTCCAATAGTAATCTCGGCCCGCCCTATTTCCCCTCTGCTCTACCCAATAGGATGCTAGCACAACCTCTTCCTGCCCTCGCTAAACTAATAAATACAGCCCCTCCCTGCATAACTCTCTCCCCACCCCTCTAGCTCTGTAGCCACCACTTTAATAAATCTCTTGGTCCGCAACGGGTGTGAAGTTGTTATTAGCGCTCAGATACTTTCAACTTTCATACATGATATACTTCTCAATAATTTTTTGAAAATTCTTCTGACAAACTTAAGATTACTATTTATCTTGGCATTTTGAAGATAGTCTGGTACTATCTTCTGACTTTACTCTGTGCTGTAAGGACATGTGATCTCCTATACCTGTAGTTCCTTGGCCTTTTTTTTCAGAGTACCCTTATAATAGAATGGTCAGTCTTAAATAAGGTATGAATTTCTCTTCACTTTTATACTTAGCTTACATGATGTACCAGTCATAATTCTTATAATTTCTGGAAATGATAAATCATTGCCTTTTAAAATATTTCTCCTCTTTTACTCTATTTGCTTCATTTGAATTTCTGCTTTAAGCATTTACACTTTACATTTTTTCTCTCAATGGAATGAAACCTCTCTGATTTTTTTTCTCCTTGCCTCCTGTGCCATATTTTTAAAAGTCGTATCTTGCAGGTCGCATATCTTTTCCACTGTGATTAATCTCTCATATCTTCATTAACTAGTTAATTTTGTTAACTATGATTTTATTTCTATTTGATTTCTTACCCAGTCTGTCTGGTCATTTTGAAATACTCTCTTATTTCTCTTATGTTTTTGATGATTGTAATTTAAAAATAATTTATGTAATGTGAATTTAATTTTTCAGTATTTAAAGTGATTTGGGGGCTCTATACTGCCTTTATTATTATTATTATTATTACTCAATCTCAGTAGAACTTCTTTCCTCTTGTACTTCATTGATTTTTTGTGTTTCTTTTTTCTTCTTTTTGTTTCTTTTGCTCCTGTTTTGACCATTGGCTTCAATAAAAATTAATTAGAAAATTTTTTAACCTTGTTTCACAAATATGGTGGATTTCTTTCATAACAATTAGAAGTCTCTGTATTTTAATTTTAAAAAATTGAATTTAAATTTTTCTTATTTTCTTGAATGTAGGCATTTTTTCTAAAATTTAATGTAGAAAATACTACAATATAGATACATTGATTTTTTTGAGTTTTTTTTAACAGGAGGAAGAATGAAAATTTATTTTTGAGTTCATTGAAATTCAGACTTTTATTTTTACACATGCCATGGGATACCTTCACAGTAATCAATATGATGCAAGTATTTTATTGCTCAACTGGAATTATTTTTTTAAAAATCCCACACACACATGAAAATGGCAAGCTTAAAGAATTACATTAGAGAACCTGAAATGCCATATTACTCAAACCTGTAGAACCTTAGCTAAACTTTTACAATGAAAAATAACTATAGAGTAATTTTCTTAAAAGTGAATTCTCTTGTATGAATATAAACCAATGACTTAAAAGGAGGGTAGAACATGTCAAAGAATTTCCATCAAGCAAATGAAAAAGTAAGTAGAAAAATGTAATCATCGATTAAATTAAATCACATTTAATTTTGCAATAGTTGACAAGCCTGACAAAGAGTATTGGCAACATATTTATGTTTCTATAATAATCAAAAAGATGGCAAAATCATATATTTTGAACACAGTGCTCATTTGCCTGTTTTAAATAGCAAACATACAACTAAACAAAATGAAATTTTTAATTCAATTGCATAAAAGGAGTGTTGCCATCAAGTGTGTCATCGCATATACTAAAGAACAATTCATCTATCATATTTAGGATGAAAGATGTTCATCGGCATAGAGTCAGAAGTAATGTGACATTTTCATCTTTTGGCACCCAGTCCTAAGCACTTAAACATCTTTGAGGCTGGGCTTAGTCAATGTTTCAGAATGGTGATGAGGCAACACTGTGATGCTGAACTGCCTGTGTTGGAGCACTTGGTTCTGGAATACCCATGGTTTTGTTAAATGAGAAACTCCCACAGGGTGATGAGAAGTGTAGAGAGTGGAGAACTGCTTTAAGCACAAACAACTGGGTTTAGTCCTTAACTGTGGGCACAGCACAACCCTGGATAGTTAGATCTGACACAGAGTCTGAGATCAGACTGCTCACAGAGCACATGTTATAGTTAGAAGCAGTCTAAGCCTGGAGGTGTGAGGAGCCACAGGCCCTGCAGAGGCAAGCCTTATAAATCAATGAGCAATCCCCATGTGTACTCAGCGTGATGGGCACTTGTGCTGCAGCATTGATCTTTTCATCCAAATTCAAACTGATGGTAGGAATCATTGATTGTATTGCTGTTTTAAAAACATGCATCTTCAAAATAGCAAGTTTTTTTAATAGATCATTTTAAATAGGATGCATGAAAAACACTGAATTTCTTCAAAATGTTCTCAAGTACATCACAGAAAAATAACTTTTATGCACCCAGTCTAACATTTTAACTATCATATTGAGTTAAAAAAGATAGAGAAATGTGAAATTCTGATCAGTAACTTAATTGTTTTGTTATGGGGTTGCTATGGAACAGTATGTAAATGTTCATTAGCAATAGTCAGCTTTTGAGAAAACACATTCCAAAATGGAGGCTACAAGTGAGGGGGTAAAATTCACTTTAAGTAAAAATTATAATGGTACACATGAATTGCCAGTGATAAACTGAATACTCTTAAAATTAGAGCCATTGGTTTTCAAAGGGCACATTCTTCATTCAAGTATTTGTGTGTGCTTACAACAATGCATGCTAGTTAAAAGTATATATGATTAAAATATTGTTGTAAAATAGAATTATTTTAGCATATGTACAGAGATTTTGAGCAACAACTTTCCCTTGCCTTTATGCAAAACAGTTGTATTAGGCTAATTTTTTTTAATTTTTGTTGTTTATATTATGATAATGAATATAGAAGATCTACCCTCTTAACACTTTTGTGTATAGTACAGTATTGTTTATTATAACTACAATGTTGTACAACGGATATCTACAATTTTTTCATCTTGCATGACTTAAACTCTATATTCATTTAGGAGCGACTTCTCATTTCCTTCTCTCCCCAGCCACTGGCAACCACCTTTCTACTTTCTCTTCTACTTCTATGAATTTGGCTACTTTGGATGCTCTGTGACTTTCTTATTTTACTTGGCATAATGTCTTCAAGGTTTAACATGGCAGGATTTTCTTCTTTTTAATGACAGAATAATATTCCATTTTATGTATGTACCACATTTTCTTTAGCCATCAGAACTACATAAGATAAAAAAAATTTCTGCACAGCAAAGGAAACAGTGAACAGAGTAAAAAGGCAACCTATAGACTGAGATAAAATATTTGTAAACCATATAGCTAATAAGGGGTTCATATGCAAAATATATAAGTTACTCTGACAACTCAATAGCACAAAAACAAATAACTCAATTTTTTTAAATGGGCAATGGACTTGAATAGACATTTACCGAAAGAAGACATACAAATGACCAATAGGTACATGAAAAGATGCTTGACATCACCAGGGAAATGAACACCAAAACCACAATGAGATATCATAACTTGTAAGGATGTCCACAATGAAAACAAAACAAAAAAGCAAATAATAGAAAATGTTGGCAAAAATGTGCAAAAAATTGAAACTCTCTTGCACTGTTGGTGGGAATGTAAAATGTGGTGGCTGTGGAAAACGGCATAATGATTCCTCAAAAACATTAAAAATAGAACTACCATATGATCCAGCAATCCCACTTCTGAGTATTCATGCAAAATAATTGAAATAAGATCTTTGAGCAGATATTTGTACCCCCATGTTCATTTTAGAATTATTTAAAGTACTCAAGAAGTGGAAAAAAACTCTAAACGTTCAGGCTGAATTCTTTCCTGTCCTAATTTTTCCCGATTTTCTTTCAATGTGTTAGCAAAACCGTCTGCTACTTTTAGTGCAGATACATTGAGAAAAAAAGTAATTCATAATCCTCAAACTTATTTTCCACTTTATCATTATTTTGGAGGTCAAGTTATTCTCACTTAAAGCATTGTCTCTCAAAATTATATTTTAAGGGAGTCATTCTTAGTACAAATGTAACAGTTTGAAACTTGGCAAACTACTGCACATAAAAAACACATCATAAAATCATCTCTTATCTGTATTCTGTGCATATACACCATGGTTTGTCCTTTCTCCCCTTTCATGCTATATGTCAGTTTTCAGCACAAACTGTCAAATACATTTCCTTTGGAGGAAAACTTGTCCTCTGACTACTTTAGTAAGTTGTTTTGCAGACATTTGACACTTGACACTTCGATTTCACTAAATTTTGCTTGACACAATATACAATAGTATTAAGAGGGTAATGAATTTGTAAGTCAATTTTGCTTAGTTAATGACTTTTTCTAGATTGTAAATGCATGAGACTTTCTGGTGATTATAGTAATTTAAACATTAATCACTGATATTTTAGGGGAAAAAGCTTACATCTAAAGTAAGCTTTATCAAGTAAGACCAAATCAAGAAGTTACTTCCACATAAAGTATACTTTACTATAATTTTGATTTGAGTTTTCTAAATAAGTTGGTAATTTTACCTTTCATTTAGAATTAAAAAATAATTAAAGAAAATCAGAAACAAAATCATCTATCAAAAGATAAGAAGAAAATGATTGTGATGGAGGGAGAGGAGAAAAGAGTTTCAGTATTCACCTCCATATTCTTCCTACTTTACTAATAATCATCCAAAAAGCTTACAGCTAAAGTAAGCTTTATAAAGTAAGACTAAATTGAGAAGTTACTTCCGTTTAAAGTATAATTTACTATAACCAACACTATAAAAACATAACCATGAAAAAATTGTTTCTTATAGAAACGTAATTGGACAAATAACTTAGACATTCCTTGCATTTGACTACTTCCTTGAATCCGTTCTATATAGAAATTATTCAGTCATCATTGGATGTAGAGCATCTATTTTTATTAATTGAGATTTTCGTGTCGCTAAAATGTTTAGAATGTAATACATGTAATTTCTGATAAAATATACCAGAATACAGAGGGTGCCAAAAATGTACACACATTTTAAGAGATTTATATATATATATATATTTACATATATATTACTTTTTGAAGTGGAATTGAATTACAGTAGCAATGTGTAGTATGACACGCTTGCTCAACCATATTTTCATTGTGTGTGTGTGTGTGTTTTTTCCATCCTGTCTATCGCATGGTGATGCTAGCATTCATTTGATTAATACCATCTTTTGAGTGAACTTTATACTTAAAATGTATATACATTTTTTGGCACCCCTGGCATATTCAAATAATAAGGTATAACAGTATAGAGAACAAATCCATTGAAAAATAATAGCCAAAACAATGACCACAACAAAACCTACTGGCTACACATCTCCTGTCACTTTTCATCAGTATAGAGTGTTTCTTGAAAGTAATTGATGCAAGTGAAAGAAAATGAGAAAGATAAAAATGAAAAGTGAAATATTGGAATGACTGAAGAAATATGAAACTGACATTCTACACATGGGAAGATGGAATCACTACTCACACTATTTTTGTTGGATTTTGTTTGTATACTATCATATCTTGGTCATATGAAGAAAAAATATAGTATATATTACACCTGTTCAAATAGAGGCATTGACCATATTTTTTCTTAAATTTAAATTTCCTGAAGTCTTTTTTCTTTTCTTTTTATTTCAATTTTATTTTTTATCTTTTTCCCACTGTTGGATATTTGCTTAAGCAAAGTGAAAATTTGTATCCACACAAAATTTATAAGCAAATTTTACAGAAGCTTTATTCATAATTGTTCTATCTAAACTGGAAACAACCCAAATGTCTTTCAGCTGGAAAATGGATAAAGAAATTTGGTCCCTGGATAGAATATTAGTCAGCAATAAAATGTAAAAAAATGAGCCGGGCTCGGTGGTTCAGCCTGTAATTCTGTGCTTTGGAGGCCGAGGTGAGTGGATTGCCTGAGCCCGCGGGTTCGAGACCCGCCTGGGCAACTTGGCGAGACCTCATCTCTACAATAAATCAAAAATCAGCCTGGTGTGGTAGCTTGTGCCTGTAGTTCCAGCTACTTGGAAGGCTGAGTTGGAAGGATCACCAGAGCCCAGCAGGTCAAGGCTGCGGTGGCCGGGAGCGGCCACTGCACTCCAGTCTGGGTGACAGAGTGAGACGCCAACTCAAAAAAAATTTAAAAAATTTAAAAATGTAACAAAGTATTGATACACACAAGAGCATCTCAAAAGCATTATGCTAAGTAAAACAAAACAATATCAGAAGGATATATACTATATGATCACATTTAGAAAATTCAGTCAAACTCCAAGGACAGAATATGCATCATTGGTTACCAGAGGGAGGGGAATTGGGAGAGTGATTGACTACAAAGACCATAGAAAGTATGAAAGGGGCAATGGAATTGATCTATCTGTGTGTGTGTGTGTGTGTGTGTGTGTCTGTGTGCACTAAAATTACTTTCATATGTATTCGATTTTTTAAATAATTTATTTATTTATTATAGAGTTGTGGGGTACAAATGAGGTTTCACTACATAAATGGTTGCATGCAGGTGGAGTTGAGCTTCCTTACCCAAGTAGTGGACCAGGTATCCACTGTATTGTCACGTGCCCTCCAGTCTCCTGCTCTCCCCTAGCTGAGACTACTGATCCCGCCCTTATGCTAATGTGACTTGTTCTTAGGGTCCACTTATAAGTGAGAACATGCGGTATTCAATTCTTTGTTTCTGTGATGGTACACTTAGTGTGATGGTATCCAACTGCATCCAAATTGCTGCGAAGTCAATGATTTTGTTCTTTATAGCTATGTAATCGTCCACTGTGCACAGGTTACATATTTTCCCTACCCAGTTCACTTTCAATGGGCAACAGGGTCGGTTCCATGTTTTTGCTATTGTGAATAGTGTGGTAATAAACATGCATGTGCAGATATCTTTCAGTTTTGATTTGCATTTCTCTGATGATTAGTGAAGCTGAGCATGTTTTCAGTGTCTATTGGCTGCTTGTATGTCTTCTTTTGAGAAGTATCTGTTCATGTCCTTTGCTCACTTTTTAACGGGGTTGTTTGTTTCTTTCATTTCACTTTGTGTGAGTTTTTTATAGATTCTGGATGTTAGATCTTTGTCAGATGCATAATTTGCAAATATTTTTTTCCCATTCTATGGGTTGTCTCTTTACTCTCTTGATGGTTTCTTCTGCTGTGCAAAAGCAAGCTTTCAGATTAATAAGATCCCACCTTTCTATCTTAGCTTTTGTAGCATTCACTTTTGGGGTCTTGGTCATGAATTCATTGCCTACTCCAATGTCCAAAGAGTGTTTCCTATGTTTTCTTCCAGGGTTCTCATAGTTTGAGGTGTTACATTTAGGTCCTATTTCTATTTTAAGTTGATTTTTGTATACAGTCATAGGTAGGGGTCCAGTTTCTGCATGTGGTTACCCAGTTTTCTTCTGCATGTGGTTAGTCAGTTTTCTCAGCACCATTTGCTAAATATGATCTCCTTTCTCCAATTTTAATTAATGGTGACTTTGTCAAAGATGAGTTTGTTAAGAGACAGTGTTTTTACTTCCAGAATCCATGTCCTGATTCATTGATCTACGTGTTTATTCCTACACAAATACCATGCAATCTTGGTTATTGTAGACTTGTAATAAAGCTTAGAGTCTAGAAGTGTGATACCTCCTGCTTTGTTCCTTTTGCTGAGGATTGCATTGGCTATTTGTGCTCTTTTTAATTTCCATATGAATTTATGTATTGTCATTTTCAGGTCTGCGAAAACTGATGTTGGTAATTTGATGGGTATTACATTGAATCTGTAGATTGTCTTGGGTAATATGGATATCTTGACAATATTGATGCTTCCAATCCATAAGCATGGGATGTTTTTCCATTTTTTATGTGTCATCCTTGATTTCTTTGAGCAGCATTTTGTAGTTCTCATTGTAAAGGTCTTTCACTTCTCTGATTAGATGGATGCCAAGATATTTTGTGTATGTGTGGCTATTGTGAATGGGATTGTGTTTTTTTATTTGGTTCTCTGCCTGCTTGTTGTTGGTGTATAGAAATGAAACTGTCTTTTGCATGCTGATTTTGTAACCTAAGACTTTACTAAAATCATTTATCAGTGCTAAGAGACTTTTGACAGACTCACTAGGATTTTCTAGGTATAGAATCATATCATCCACAAAAAAAGAATAGCTTAACTTCCTCTTTTCCCATTTGGATACCTCTGATTTTCTTCGCTTGCCTGGTTGATCTGATTAGGACTTCCAGCACTATGTTGAGTAAGAGGGTGAAAGTGGGCATCTTTGTCTTGTTCCAGTTCTTAGGTAATTTTTTCCAACTTCTGACTATTGAGAAAACTGTTAGCTGCAGGTTTATCAAAAATGGCTTACTGTTTTGAGGAATGTTCCTTTTTTATACCAAGGTGTAAAAAAATGACTTATTGTTTTGAGGAATGTTCCTTTTTTATACGAAGGTGTCAAGGGTTTTTAATCAAGAAGGGACACTGCATTTTGTCAAATGCTTTTCTGCATCTAATGATATAATTATGTGGTTCTTGATTTTACACCTGTTAGCATGCTGAATTATGTTAAATGTCTTAGGAATGTTGAACCAGTCCTACATCCCAGGAACAAAGCCCACCTAGTCATGATGGAAGATCCTTAAGATGTGCTGTTGGATCCTATATGCTAGAATCTTGTTTAGAATTTTTGAGTCTATGTTCATCAAGGAAATTTGGTTGTAATTCTCTTTCTTTGTTGGGTCTTTTGCCAGCATTATGTATTAGTATGATGGTAGCTTCGGAAAATGAGTTGGAGAGAATTCTATTGTTCTTGACTGCCTGGAAAACTTTCAGTAAGATTGATATCAGCTCCTTCTTGTATGTCTTGTAGAATTCAGCTGGGAAACCATCTAGCTCAGGGCTATTATTAGTGGAGAAGTTTCTTATGATTGAGTTGATTTTGTGGATTGTTATTGGTCTGTTTAGAGTTTCCATTTCTTCTTGTTTCATCCATGGGAGACTGTGTTGCCAGAAATTTTTTCATTTCTTTTAGATTTTCTGGTTTATTTACATATAGATATTCACAGTACCCTCTGATAATCTTTTAAGTTTCTTCAGGATTAGTTGTGATGTTGCCTTATTCATTTCTCATATGTTTATTTAAACTTTCTCTTCCTTTTTTTAAGTCAATCTAGGCAGTGGCCCATTAATCAAAGAACCATAGTTTTGTCTTATTGATCCTTTCTATGATATTTTTACCTTCTATATCCTGTAATTGTGACTTTATCTTAGTGATCTGATTTTTTCTACTAAAATTAGGATTTAGATGATATTGCCTTTCCATCTCTCTTAGGTGTGACATTAGACTGTTTACTTGTGATCTTTCTATTTTCTTGATGTGTGCATGCAATACTGTAAATTTGTATCTCAACACTGTTTTCATGGCATCACAGAAATTCTGATAAGATGTGTTACTGTTTTTGTTTAATTCCAGTAATCTTTTTATTTCTGTCTTGATTTCTGTGTCAACACAGAAATCATTCAGCAGCATGTTGTTTAGTTTCCATGTCTTTGTGTGTTTTGGAGAATCTTGTTGGTGGTGATATTTATTTTTATTCCACTGTGATCTGAGATGTATGGTATTATTTCAACCTCTTGAAATTTTATCACTCTTGATTTTATCCAAGAATGTGATTGATCTTGGAGTATGTTCCATGTGCTGATGAGTAGAATGTAGACTTTGCAGTTGTTTAGTAAAGTGTTCTGTGGATGTCTATTAAATCCATTTGGTTGAGTGTCAGGTTAAGGTTCCAGATCTCCTTGTTGGTTTTTTGCCTTGATGATCTGTCTAGGGCTGTTAGCAGGGTATTGTGGTCTCCAACTACGATTGTGTGAGTGGCAATGTCCTCTGTTAGTTTACTTAGTAGTTGTGCTTAGTGGTTCTTTATAAAACCTAGTGCTTCTGTGTCGGATGCATACATGTTTAAGATGGATATTTCTTGCTGGCGGACTGAGCATTTTATCACTTTGCAGTGTCCTTTAATGTCCTTTTTAACTTTTGATGGTTTGATGTTTGTTTTGTCTAATAGAATAGTTACCCCGACTCTTTTCTGCTTCCTATTTACCTGAAAGATGATTTTCCAGCCTTTAAATTTGAGCCTGTGGGTGTCATTTGCAGTGAGATGAGTTTGTTGGAGGCAGCAGAATGTTGGAATATGCTTCTTAATTCAGTTTACAATTCTATGCTAAAGAGTAACACATTCAGGTCATTTACATTCAAATTAATTATTGAATGTGAGAGTTTATGTCATAGGACTTTTAGGGGATTGTTTTTCTTCCTTCTTATGTTGACACTTATATATGTGTGTATTTTCATATTTGTGAATAATCTGTATTCCCTGTTAACTCTGTGCTTATCTGTACTTTTGTGATGAGTATGACCATTCTTTTGTTTCTTTGTTCAGCACCTTCTTAAGCATCTCAGAAGGGCTGGTCTGGAGGTGACATGTTCTCTTGGGGATTGGATGTCTGGAAAATATTTTAATTATACATTACTGGTGAATGTTAGGCTGCTAAAGTAGGAAATTCTTGGCTGGAATTGTTTATTTTTAAGAGCATTAAAAATGGGACTCCAGACCCTTCTGGATTGCAGTACTTCTGTAGCTCAGTCTGGAACAATTCTGATGGGTCTTCCCCAGTAGATGGTCTGACCTTTCTTTCTTGTTGCATTTAGGATTTTTTCTTTCATGCTTACTTTGTGGAAGCAGATTACTATGTGTCTTGGGGATGGATTTCTCATGTGAATCCTTCCTGGATTCTCTGAATCACTTGCACTTGAAGGGTTGCCTCTTTAGTGAGTTGTGGGAAGTTTTTTTGGATGACCTCATGTATGTTTATTCCATGATATTCTCAGTTTCTCCTTCTGCTTAAGGATTACCAATCAGGCTTAGATTTGACTTCTTCACATAGTCCTACACTTCAAGAGATTTTGCTAATTCTTTTTGAGTCTTTTAAAAAATGGTTTTTGACAGTTTGAGTTAATTCAATATTTGGTCTTTAAGTTCTGAGATTCTTTCTTCTGCTGGATTGATCCTGCCCCCTATGCTTTTTACTATGCTTTTAATTTCCAGGAAGAGGTTTCATTTTCAGTATTTTAGAATGGGACTTTTTAAAATGGGCCAACTCCACTTTTACTTACTGTACAACTTCGGTAAGTTTCACTTCTAGTTTCTCGTGGTTCTCGTTATCATTTTAGCCATGAAGGAGTCTGCCCTGTGAGCATGTGGGGCTGGTAGAAGATTCTTCTTGATCTCAGTTGGGGGACTTTGTCACCTGTTGCTAGTGGCAGGCACCAACTGAGTGTGATGCACAGATGTGTTTTTCTGGCCTGGAACTAGCCTCCAGGTTCCACTCCCCTACATGCTTGGGGGCTGTCAGAACATGGGTTTGTTCCCCATTCTGCTTGGACTCTGGTCACCTGTCACTGTGCCCTGACCAGGACTCCTCTAATATGGGACCAATGACCTGGAGGTGGTGAACTGACCCAGAGTGTTTCAGGATTATTCATCTTCTCTTGCACATAGGACAGACCTTCAGTTTCTATGTGAGCCTGGTGCAAGGTGGGGACTGGAGTTCCTCAATGTCTGTTGTCCTGGCACTCTGCTTTCTGGTTTCTATGTGTTTGTAGAGATCTCTGCAGGATGCAGGGTACTTCAATCATCCAAAACTGTTCAGGGGATCTGCATCTCTCAGTGGCTGGTACCTTACTCTTGGTTTCACTTGACAAGAGAGGTGCCATTCTGCTGCTCCGTGGTGGTCATCTTGGATCCTTCTTTTTCCACTCCTTTTTTAAGAGATGTCATAGAATTTACTCTGTCAATGCCCATAATAGAAACTCTTTGTGTTCCATTTTTGTAGCTTTAATTTTCATAACCAAAATGGGAAGAAAGCCATCTAAATATTTGAGAGACAGTGACTGTGAAATTATAAAGCAAACAACATTTAACTCAGGATAATATAAACACACATTTTGAAACTATTGTCCAACTTAAAATATAAGCCGTATGCTAGATACCATAAGAAATGCAATATGATGTAATCAAGAATAGTTATTGTGTGCCTGCTCTGGATGAGACATGGGTCTTGGAAACACAACAAATAACAAGAAAGGCAAAGTCTCTTCTCATAGGGTTTATATTCTAGTTGAGGGAGACCAACAAATGATAAAGAGACAAATAAACAATATCAGCTTGATCTGAGTGATAGAGAAATTTAAAAGGGTGACTAAAAGAGAATGACTAAGTGGCTCCAGATAACCACCTGAAGAGGTGACATTTAAGTTGACCTATAAATGATGAGAGGGAACTGGCCACGTGAAGGTCATAGTGAAGACCTGGGCGTATCTGTAAGTCAACCTTGCTTAGTAAACAAGCATACACAGAATTTGAAATGCAAGAGGTTTTCTGGCAATGTTAATAATTTCAACATTACTACTGATTTTTTATTTGAGAAAATGCTTTTATAACCAAATAAGAAATTAATAGCTTTCTCAAAGTCTCTAAGCAGACTCAGTTCAGCAACTTTGAAATATATCTTTAAAAAGCCTCACTCACTAAAGTATTCTGGGCAAGGCAAGTAGAGTCTTGAGTTTCAGGGCAGAGAAATAGAAAGGGGGCAAATCACTTAGCTCTGTAAGTCAGGATAATGAGTTTGGAATTTGTTCTAATTTTGAAAGACCATTGGAATCTTCAGAGCAGAGGAGTGACATGATCTGATTAACATTTTAAAATCTATCACCTTGTCTGCCTTATGGAAATTGTATTTCAGAAAGGCCAGAGGTTGGAGCAGGGAGATGAGTTAGGAGGATATTTCTGAGAGGATGGCTGTGCTCTTTATTAGAATAGGTTAGAATGAGATAGAACAAATTTAAGGGGCAAAATCAAGAGTTCCATATATAAGATGACATTATACAGACAACCACATTATATAATATATGATATGCCATTATATAGATAACCACATATATAAGATGCCATTATATAGACAACCACATGATGATGGCAAGAAAGCAATTTGATATATCTCTGTGGGATTTCAGGAAGCATTTTGTATAATAATGGTGTTTTAAATCATGGAACTAGATAGATGATATAACTTCTGGAAATTGTGTAAATAGAAGGAAAAGAAAAGTGGGCTCAAAGCTCTGATTTATTTTAACTTTTAGAGGTTAGGAGGACAAGCCAGGTAAGGAAAATTAGAAGAAAACTCCAGTGAGGCAGGGAATAGAGAAAAGAGTAACTGAGTTTGTTAGATTTTTCAAGTCACTTTTCTTGTGCGAGAACAAAACAAGTGGTGATATTTTAAGAGAAACGGGAGGGTAAAATAGGGATTTTACAAGATAGAAGATATAACAAATGTACATTATTGAGGGGGAGTATCCAATGGAGAGACAGACAGCGTAAAATAAATAAAGAAAATAAATACAGAATCAAAGCCTTTGTGAGGTGAGAGTAAGTAGGATTGGCAGTACTACTGGAGGGTTTGCCATTTACAGGATTGAGAGTATGCCCTCCTTGGTTAGGAAAAGGAAACTGAGAATATGGAGATCAAATATCTTCAGTCTTTAAGAGATGTTCTTACTTGATTCTTAAACTTGTAGCATCACACTAGTTCTATTTAGGTTTCAATTTGTCTTAATTACTTACTAGAGTATCAGGAATTTCTGTAGACACTGGCTAGTGCGTATCTGTGTTCGTTTTCCTTTTGTGCAATTCAGTAACTGGCAGAACCTTTTGCTTAAGGCATTGCAATGTGATGGACCCCGACTGTGCTTACCCCTGCACAGAAAACTGCAGGTGCTGTTTCTAAAGTCTTTGCCTCTTTTTTTTTTTCTCAAAGAAACAGACACATTTTCAGCCTGCAGGTCATTTGTTTGTAATAGGAATGTATACAGGTAAATACAAAAACAACTACTCTGAGTACTTGCTTTCATCCGTTCTCTCCAGTTACCTATAGAAGAGGAGCTTTTTTGTTGTTGGGTCAGCATCAGGAGAAATTTGCTTTGCCTGTAGGAGTGAAGATGGTGAAAGAAACAGACTGAAGAGGTTGGAGAAAAACAGAAAAGTTGAAGAAACTGGAGCACTGCACAGGGGCTATGGAGTGAAACAGAGGAAGAAAAATCTATGAAGGTGAAAGAGCAACAAAAGAGCAATGGTTTGGACACTGTGCATCCTCTTAGGATTGGAACGTGGAAGAAAAGAAAGTGAAGATAGAAAGAGAACAAAGCAGCTACAGTAGTAGGGATGACTTTGGGTAGAGAAGGAAGAGCTGGCAACTTCCATGAAGACCCATAGTACTTTTAATGCTTTTGATGTCAGCCTTTTGTTTCTTTTAAATGTGAAATTTTGTTGGTCTCAAGACTCCCAGTTTTATTACAAATTAAAGTATAATTGGTTCCCATTCGTTCAATGCACTGACACAACGTGTCAAGCATGGTACTCTGTGCTGTTTGAGACCCAAGGTGAGTCAAATCCTCCCTTGCTCTTCATTAGCACCCTCTGGTGATGTAAACAGACACTTATGTCCAATGCCATGGTAAGGTGCAGAAAGGATTCGTGAGGTATACTATTAATCACTTGTTATAGGAAATCAAAAGGAAAAGTCTGGATCTCCCTTTATGGCACTGAAGTATTTTTCAGTTACCTTTGTAGAGGAAATAAATAGCCCCTAATCCAACAATTCCTATTTGAATCAATACTTACAGTGAGATATTTTCCAACAAAAAGGCAACATTCCAAATGGTTCTTGGTTGGTTAGTTCTTTTCTAAATCATCTTTGAAGCCTATGTTTAAAATGCTTTCTAATAACCTAAATAGTAAGATCTATGTAATCAGGAGTTAGTATTCTTTTTATTATATTCACAGCACAGTTGTTGATTATTTGCTTTTTAAAAAAAGTATTGGCCATGCTTGGTGGCTCAGCCTATAATCCCGCACTTTGGGTGGCTGAGGTGAGTGGATTGCCTGAGCCCACGGCTTCGAGACCCGCCTGGGCAACTTGGCGAGACCTCATCTCTACGATAAAACAAAAATTAGCCGGGCGTGGTAGCGCGCGCCTGTAGTTCTAGCTACTTGTAAGGCTGAGGTGGCTGGGAACGTGCCACTGCACTCCAGTCTGGGCGAGAGTGAGACTCCAACTCAAAAAAAAAAAAAAGGTATCAGTGTTTTTAAGGGCTAGGACAAGACCCATAAGAAAAATTCCATTTTTGCCTTTAACTTTCAAAAAAATTTGCCTCTTAACAAGATGTTCACATTGTTTTCAGAAATATATCTTGTCTGTTCTGTCTATATGTATATGTGTGTGTATATGTATGTATATATGTATACATATGTATATGTGCATATATTGTGTGTGTGTGTATATATATGTAAAATATATATATATATAATTTCCATTTCTTAAGGGAAATCTGTGACTAATATACCTTTATATCTATTTTGTTCACTGTCTTCCCTTTTTGTCATTTTGGTCCACTACTGAATCCCTTGTATCAAAACAGTAGTTGGTATACAGTAGCAACTAAGCAAATATTTATCAAATAAAGAAACAAACTGAATATTTGAATTTCTCACATAGACTGATACAATAATGCATTGTGCATAAAAGACTGTAAAATATTAGCTGATTTGAATTGATTTCCATAGTTCCAACCAGTTGTATAGTAAAGACGGATGTCAAAACTTAAAGACGGCAACCATCTCTCTTTATATAGTCAATGACTGTATAGTTCTAATTAGTAGTGTGCATAAGCAATGGTTTTGCAGCAAAACAGTGTTAGTCCATGTCAGCTTGTCAGTTTATCAATAAATGTGAACTTCTCACTGCAGTCACTAAAAGAAATTCAGTTGAATTAATCTATAGGTGCATTTCCAAAATAGGGGAGAGTTGAAGGGAGGAAATTATAATACATCATAATCAAAATAGTTTATTAAGGTGATTAAAATATAGTAGGCAAAAAACATTAAAAACTCATCAAAAATAAAGGATTAATATTGAACACAGTGATTCATGTTCCGATGTCACTGAAATACATATTCTAAGTAACATGAATGAATATTATGGTTTTAGGATAGTTCAAAAAATTATTGTAAATAAGCACTTGAAGCCGGGCTCAGTGGCTCAGCCTGTAATCCCGCGCCTTGGGAGGCTGAGGTGAGTGGATTGCCTGAGCCCGTGGGTTCGAGACCTGCCTGGGCAAGCGAGACCTCATCTCTACAATAAAAATTACAAAATTAGCCGGGCGTGGTAGCGCGCG
>CAUYQG010246455.1:0-22612 GCA_963574415.1 Tarsius wallacei | reverse complement strand
CTTTTTTTTTTTTTTGTGTTGGAGTCTCACTGTCGCCCAGACTGGAGTGCAGTGGCCGCTCCCGGCCACCGCAGCCTCGACCTGCTGGGCTCCGGCGATCCTTCTGCCTCAGCCTTCCGAGTAGCCGGAATTACAGGCGCGTGCTACCACGCTTGGCTGATTTTTTTGATTTATTGTAGAGATGAGGTCTCGCCAAGTTGCCCAGGCGGGTCTCGAACCCGCGGGCTCAGGCAATCCACTCACCTCAGCCTCCCAAGGTGAGGGATTACAGGCTGAGTCACCGAGCCCGGCTGACATTAAGATTTCTAATGTCACTTAAAATTTTTATGATCTCTTAAGCTTCAGAGGGACAGAGAGAGAGAGAGAGAGAGAGAGAGAGGGAGGGAGGGAGAGAGAGAGAGAGAGAGAGAGAGAGAGAGAGAGAGAGAGAGAGAGAGAGAGAGAGAAGGAACTCTTTCCTAGGCTCCACAAAGCTCTTCCCCTGGGTCCCATGAGTTAGAACTTTAAAA
Source organism: Tarsius wallacei (assembly GCA_963574415.1). NCBI lineage: Eukaryota > Metazoa > Chordata > Mammalia > Primates > Tarsiidae > Tarsius > Tarsius wallacei. The sequence goes on along the minus strand of CAUYQG010246455.1, from coordinate 22,103 downwards.
GCCTGGTCAGTAAGACTTCCTAAATGGGAAGTTCTAACCTGGCCAGATCCAACATGGAGTTACAATAGCCTACAATTAGTATGCTAAACTTAGCAGCTTAATCAGGGTAGCATTCCAATCTGTTCTGCCTTTGATTAACTCCAAGCCTGAGTCAGATTTGGACAGATTTAGAAACTGTAAAGAAAGCAGGTGTATTGGCCGGGCTCGGTGGCTCAGCCTGTAATCCCAGCACTTTGGGAGCCCAAGGCGAGTGGATTATCTGAGCCCGGGGTTTCGAGACCAGCCTGGGCAACTTGGTGAAATTTCGTTTCTACAATAAATCAAAAATTATCTGGGTGTGGTAGCGTGCACCTTTAGTTCCAGCTACTTGGAAGACTGAGGCGGAAGGCTTGCTGGAGTCCAGCAGGTTGAGGCTGCAGTGGCCGGGAGTGTGCCACTGCACTCTAGTCTGGGCAACAGAGTGAGACTCCAACTCAAAAAAAAGAAAAAAAAAGAAAGCAAGTGTATTAAATTCAGTACAAAGAACAACTAGCATAGAAAGAACCACTGCAAGGTAGATGTGTGCTGAGTAATTCTCAGAACTTGCATAGGGTAGGAAGATAGTTGAATCTGACCAGCCAGAAAAGAATTTGTTGAGCCTGAGACTTTTAGTAAATAAGAGAGGAGAAAAGGGTCACTTTTTTGTAGCAGGGCTAAACTATTTCTACAGTGCTATTCCAGATAGACCTTTAAAATCTTAAAATAAGTTTCAAAAATATCATGCTGAAATCTGTCTGCAAAAAAGCCGAAAGCAAAAACTACTTACTTAACCCTCTTTAAAGGAAAACAATAAAATCCAGATACTTCATAACATAATTTATACAATTTCCAGCATACAATACTAAGTCACTGGATATGCAAGAAGCAAGACAATGTGATCTGTAGCCAGGAAAATATACTTGAATAGAAACAGACCCAGAAATAACTGAGATAATAGAATTATCAGACAAAGACTTTAAAACAGTATTATAAAAATGTTCATAGATTTAAAGGAAAATATGTATGTACTGATAAAAGAAATAGAGCACATAAAAAATAGCCAAGTGGAACTTCTAAATTGAAAAATACTATACTAAAAAAAAAAATCACTGCCTTTGGATAACAGTAATGAGATGCTGGAGAAAAAGTCAATGAATTAAAAAAATATATAAGTTATTCAAATCAAAGCACACACACACATACACTCAGACTGCAAAACAATATGTAGAGACTCAGTGACCTGTTTGACAATGTCAAATACTCGAACATGCATGCAGAGAAATATTTAAAGAACTCATAAGCAAAAATTTTCTTATTGATTAAAAGTATACATCTAGAACTCTTCCCAATGAGTTACAGAAATATATACTGTCTTGAGGTTACAGAAGAAAAAAGGGCTTGGATTCTGATAAAACAGATTATGGGATGGGGGAAGAAGAGGAATTCTATTGAGGGGCAACAAATTCTTGGGAGAATGAATCCATAGGGGAAGCAGTGAATGACTTGTAAATAGTTCTCTCTGGAAGTTAAATGAGCTGAGAGACAGGCATTATTTTGTAAAATGGTTGGGTCAGGTCTGACTACAATCCTGCCCTGCTTTCCTGTTCCTGCCACTGCCCTTTAGTCTGAGTAACAGAGTGAGACTCCAACTCAAAAAAAAAAAAAAAAAAAGTCAAAAAATAAAAAACAAATGTGTCACTTATGCCAGCATTCCCCAACCTCTTTGGCATCAGGGACTGGTTTGTGGAAAACAATTTTTCCATGGATGAGGGGGATGGTTTGGGGACAATTCAAGGGCATAACATTTATTGTACACTTTATTTCTATTATTATTACATTGTAATATATAATGAGATAATTACACAACTCACCACACCCACACACAAAGAGGCATGGATGGAAGTGGTAAATAAAATAAAGGGTCGGCCATGCACAGACTAAAGTAAGTGTCAGATTCTGACTTTAAACCTGCTATTACATGCAGCTTCACAATCGAAGTACATCAACTCACTTGCTACTCACTGATAGGGTTTTGATATGAGTCTGCAGGCAATTGATTTATTATGGTCTCTGTGCAGTCAACCTCACTGCCAATGTTAATCTGTATTTGCATCACTATCTCACTTCCACCTCAGATCATCAAACTTTAGATCCTCATAAAGAGTGGACACCCTAGATCCCTTGCATGCTGTTTGAGTGTGATTTTTTTGTCATGAATAAAGTTTTAACAGTCTTTCTTATGTTTTGTTTGTAATGTTTGATGGAGGGTTTGCTTCCCATGAAGGGTTTGTTTCCATTTTCAAGTATCTTTTAATCTCTGTTTTGATTTCCATGTTGACCCAGGTGTTGCTTAGCATCATGCTGTTTGGTGTCCATGTCTTTGTGGGTTTTGGGGGAACTTTGTTGATGTTGGCATTTATTATTATTCCACTGTGGTCTGAGAAAGTTGGTATTAAGAGGTTTTACGCTCTTATGAGAATCTAATGTCACTGCTGATCTGATGGGAGATGGAACTCAGGCTGTAATGCAAGCGATGCAGAGTGGTTGTAAATACAAATGGAGCTTCATTGGCTTGCCTGCTTACCACTCACCTCCTGCTGTGCAGCCAGGTTTCTAAAAGGCCATGAACCAGTACTGGTCTGTGGCCCAGGGGTTGGGGACCCTTGACTTATGCTACATATTATTTAGAAACTTTAGAAAAGACAGACTTATAAACATCAACATATATATTTGTATATAGATCAGGTATAGAGGAAAGGCTGGAAGACACAACTACATTAGCTAGTTTCTATCTGATGTGCTTTCTATGTGTTTAGGGAGTTGTAAATTCTTATAGTCCCTTACAGAAGAGAAAACTGAGGCTCAATGAAGAGGTAACAGCTTACTGTGCTATATTAGGCTGATGTGAATAATTTGAATCACCTTTCTGTTTGGAAGAATTACCTTGAAAAATAAGTCCGAATATGAATTCTGTAGTTTTCTGGAGCTTTTGTTTTCCCTTCTTGTCATTGCAATTAGAAGTCTGTACAGTAAAAGAAATTATTGATAGATTTGATGATATGATCTATAGCTTTTAGCCCTTGTACTAAGATTAATTCCTTTTAACTTTTATTTTTAAATACTCCATTAAACTACACAGAATAACAAATAGAAAATGGGACCCCTTCTTTCCTTCCATCCTTCCTTCCATCCTTCCTTCCTTCCTTCCTTCCTTCTCTTTCCTTCCTTCCTTTTATTTGGTCTATTTTTATTTTTCACACACACATGTATATAAATTTGTGGTTGCTTGCCTCTCTGACATATACTGATAGTTTCCCAGTATTTGTCAAAAAATAATTTGTTCATCTTGATTTTATTCTCATATTTTCCCATTTAGACAGCAAAAGTAATTTCTAGAATAGTTTGTATAGACAATACTCAATTTGGTCCCCGTTTATTTTTTGTTTATTTATTTATTTCTCTGAGTCAGGGTCTTAGTCTGTTGCCCAGGCTGGAGTGCAGTGGCATGATATTGGTTCACCTCAGGCTTTACCTCCTAAGCTCAGGCGATCCTCACATCTCAGCCTCCTCAGTAGCTGGGACTATAGGAGTATGCCACCACACCTGGCTAATTTTTTTATTTTCTTGTGGGCACAAGGTCTTGCTATGTTGCCCAAGCTGGTCTTAAATTCCTGGGCTAAAGTGATCCTCCCACCTCTGCCCATCTATTTTTTGTGCAGATGAAGTCTCACTATGTTTATCCAGGCTGGTCTCAAACTCTTGGTCTCAAGCAATCCTCCTGCTTTGGCCTCCCAAACTGCTGGGGTTACAGGCTCATATGAACCACTGTGCCTGGCCAGGGCCCAAGTTTTATATAGTGCAATTTTTTAGTTAAAAAATGACATCATCTGATGTTTATTTTGTAATGCAGTTTTTAAGCATTATCAAGGTTTATAGCTCTCCTGAAGCCTTTTATTTTACTGGAGCTCAGTATTTTGCAAGGGGAGGTGATGCTGGGTAGAGTGTGGTGTTGCTCCATGGTTTCTTGGACTTCATCACAGAAAAGAATTTCAGAGTGAGTCTCAATTATAGTTTAAGACAGAATTTATTAGACAGTAATAGGCATGCTCAGTAGTGAGCATGGGTTTCTGAAGCGAGGGCACGTGTGTGCCTTTATCAAGAAGTTTTATATACTTTTACAACCATGATTAAGAAAACCATGAGCTAAGAGGGGTGGGCTGTAGGCACCTCATCATGAGTTTTGATGACCCTCTCTCCGCCTTCCGTGAGCTAAGAAGTTGGGCTGTAGGTATCTAGTCATGAGTTTGTTTTGTTTTGTTTTTTTTAAAGCAGGATTTATTAAGAGGACAGAAAAGCACCCACAGTGGGAGGGGACCCAAGGGGATTGTCCTAAGTCATGAGTTTTGATGACCATCTCTCAACCTTTATGGTCACAAGGACCTTGTAAATAATTGAATTTATTGCCTAACTGGATTTGGGCTTTTCTTAGAAAATCTTGTCTATGTTTTGGATATTCCCTTATTGTTTCTGTGACTTCCTGCTCTGGTAGATCCACATTCCAGCCTGCAAGGTGGTCAGGTCTGGTGTGCCTGGTCAACTGGGTGAAGGTTGTATACCGATAAGGAAGATGTCTGAATGCTTATCCTATTTTAATTTAAATTACCTACAAGAAACTCATCTCTCTATGTCTAATTTGCACTCAATAACCAGCCTCAGAGGGATCTGCTACATATTTTTTTAAAAAATCCTTTCTAAATAAACCTACATCTCCACCCAGACAGGGCAAATGTCCTTTCTTTCCCTGCCTGTGGTATTGTTCCAAACAAGGGAGTTATTCAAAACAGAAATATTGGAGATGAAAACTAGGAGGAATGTGGATTACACACCTCTGGTTACTTTAAGGAACAAAGAAGGAATAAAATTAGCCTGTATTGCATCTATATTTTATCACTCTTCCAAGTGATTTACACATATCATTTCATTAATCCTCATATCCACTATATTATGTATTATTTTAATCTTATGAATAAGAAAACTGAGGGCTTGGGAAGGTTCAGTTCTAAAGCCCATTCTATTTTTACTGTTATGCTCAATTGCTTCTAAACTAGTTTGTGGCTGAATAAATCGGTTTGGAAATGAGAGGTCAGAACTCATTAAGACTCTGAGAGCCTTAAGAAAAAAGTATTTTTAATGGCAGATAAAAGTTAACAACGTTAATAAGTATGAAAAACCATAATAATACAATACAAAAGGTCAAATAATATTAAATGACTAAACTGCGTGGAATTTATTGATAGATTAAGGATGTTTCTCAAATAAATGTGAACAGGAATCAATTGTAGTGTTTGATAAAATGCAGATTCCTGGGCCTGACTCCAGACCTCTTGACTCAGAAACTATTGGGTTGGATCACTGACAATGATGGTCTACATGATATATTTAAAAGGCTAAAAAATAGAGCAAAAAATGACAAATTTAAGGCATACCAGGTTAAAAGGTAAATTTTCAGTTTATTCATCATGTGTTAAATAAACTAGTGGAGCCACTGATCCCCACCTGCTCAGGCTGTGCTCGGTCCACTGTCAATTTTTCTGTGACCCTATAGTGAGTGCAATCAGAAGGTTCTGGCTCATCTTTCTACAAAGATGGGAGACCATGTGATCACCTGGCTCCAGATCTCTGCCACCCTCTTATGGTCAGTGAAGACGTGCAGTACTACACACATTTTCATTTTAGGTGGGTTGGAAGCTGTGGGTCAAGCTTAGCTGTAGAAACTTTGAAGAATAGGACTAAGGTGATAAAACTGAGAATGAATTTTCATTTTGTTTTGGGGAGAGAAGAAAAAAAGGGAATAAGGAAGAAGTATGCTGCTTGGAGCTGGTGATGTAACATCAACATAGGATGAAATGGAGGCCATGCCATTCAAATACTAAATCTTTCTTTCTTACATTAAAAATGCACTACAGATTACAGACTGCATAACTAGCATCATCAGAGACATGATATAGAACAGGGACATCCCAAAGATGTCCTGATTGATATTAAATAATCTAAAAATACTGATGAAATTTGTAGGAGATACTATTGAGCTAGGGGATGTATGAAAAACAGGAAAAGCCAAAAGTTAAGTTTTGTTGTCCTGATTTTCCAAAAAAGAGATAAAATAGACGTTGGAACGTGAGCCAGTCATGCTGATGGGCCCTTAGAAAACATTTTAATAAGGATTCTTTGTATAAATTGTTTCAGATCTACTTAAAAGGAAGCAATGATCACAAACACCAGTGCGTTATAAACAAATTAGGTCAGATATAAGTCTGCTTCCTCTTTTTATAGGACTACTAAATTAGTAGTTCCAGGGGAGTGTAGATCTAGGGCATCTCATATGCACCAGCGCATTTGAATTAAAGTCTTTAAAGCCACAGGCCACAGAAGTTTTCTTCTCGATTTACTGAACTCCCTAATCCTTCAGGCATCTTCAGTTAGATCAGGAATTGCAATTATGAGGAAAGTAGTGTGTTCACAGGGCGAGCGATTGTTGTGACCTGTTTAGGACGCTTGTCTGTCAAAACAGACAGAAGATTGGTTACATAATTATCAAATCAACAGTTCTGACATCTTGTCGTAAGATGTGAGTGAGGTTCCCCTTAGATTAGACCAACAGGAGAGGCTGTTATTCTGGAATTTTTCCTACCATGATATGCTGCACTTATTAACTATTTCTTCCTATTTTTAAAAACAAAATTAATAAATGTGAATGCTTTAAAAAGCTAATAAAATTCACAGAGGTATAAAAAGAGATAAAAGTATTGGTGGTCCTCTATCTCCAGCTCGGTTCTTCAAGAAATACCCCTGTTAACAGTTCCTTATTTTTCCAGGAAAAAGTAATATATATTTTTTATACACTGAATTGTACTATATGAAGGAGGACCAAACAAAACTCAGAATTTATTTATTAAAAAAATGTGTATTTATTCTTACATTTTTAAACTTAAGTCACCTTAAAGTACTCTCCATTTGATGCAGTACACTTGGCAAGATGCTTTTTCCACTGCTTAAAACGGTCTTTGAATTGATCAGTTTTGGTGCCTTTTAATGTTTCTGCTGTCTTTCTGTTTCACCTTTTCCACACTAGCAAAATGTTTCCCTTTGAGGACTTTTTTCATCTGGAGAAACAAACAAACAAAAGTTCACTCAGGCTGAGATCTGGGGAATAGGGTGGGGCATGGTAGTGATGCTGTTTTTGGTCCAGTGTTGGCAGGTTTTTCCTGTAAAATCACTCAGCATGAATTTGGAAAATTCGTTGAATGAATCTCAAAAAAAAAAAAAAAAAATCCACTGAAACCAAACACACAGCCTCTCACAACAATGTTAGCTGGTACACTGATGCTGATGGGTTCCTAGAACACTGACCTAGCAGGGGAAGCCTGTACAGGGCCTGTACAAGGGGCCTGCCTGCCAAAAGATAATTCCGGGTTTTTTTCAGGTCCCCTCATATGTACTATTTTACATTTTCCTTTTTTGGCATTTGTTTCATCACATCTCACTGCAGCCTTGACCTCCTGGGCTCTCAGGTAGTCCTCCTTTTTTGGTATTGAATAATATGCTTAGGAGATCACAAATATCTATACATATAACAATTTGTTTTATCCTGTTGTTTAAATTTATGAAATCTTTCATATTTGTGGTGTTCAACACCTCAGCCACTATTGATAGTCGGTGGCTCAATCCTGTACTCCCAGCACTTTGGGAGGCCGAAGAAGATTGCCTGAGCTTAGGGGTTTGCTACCAGACTGAGAAACTTGGTGAGACCTTATTCCTACAATAAATCTTGGAAGGTTGAGGTAGAAGGCTGAGGTGGAAGGATCACCTGAGCCCAGCAGGTTGAGGCTGTGGTAGCTGCTACTGCACTCCAGCCTGGGGGACAGAGTAAGACTCCGACTCAAAAAAAAAAAAAAAGGAATGTGCGTAGTTCCAATTGAGATAGACTATATGTATATTTCACTTTGCAAATACATTGTATCCATTTTCTATGTGGATGACATTTGGGTTGTTTACAGATTTTTATTGTTGTTATTTCATATAGTGCATGAATATTCTTGAACATACTTTTTTTTTGACATGCTTAAAAATTTCTCTGAGGTGGAGATATTTAATTTTTATTTTTTCTAATAGCTCAATGTGAAACATTTTAATATGCACAGAATATACACACTCATTCAGATATGTGATCCACTCTCCTCTCTTCTCTTTTCTTTTCTTTTCTTTTTATTTTATAGTAGGGCAAGTTTCACACCACCCTCTTTTCAAGAGTCTGATGAAAATTCTTCACCCTTTCTTGCCCATATAAATTTCATAATAGGCTTGTCATCCTTGTCAGGATTTTAATTGGAATTGAGTTGACTCTGTATTTTGGCTAGTGGACAATTGATACCTAACAGTAGTAGGATTCTGGGACAGAAACATGATGCATCTTTCCATTTATCTAGATAGCCATTTTGTGCTTGAGTTTTATTTATTTATTATTTATTTATTTGAGTTGGAGTCTTACTCTATTGCCCAGGATGGATCGCAGTGTCACACTTATGGCCACCGCAGCCTCCACCTGCTGGGCTCAGGCGATCCTTCTGCCTCAGCCTCCCAAGTAGCTGGGACTACAGGTGTGCACTACCACGACCAACTAACTTTTTGATTTATTGTAGAGGCGAGTTCTCACCAAGTTGTCCAGGCTGATCTCGAACCCCCAAGCTCAGGCAATCCTCTTGCCTCAAGCCTTCCAAATTGCTGGGGTTATAAGATTGAGCCACTGCGCCCGGCTGTGCTTGAGTTTTAAAAATTTCTTCACATAGTTCTTATGATATTTTGTGAAATCTACTCTTAAATTGTCTCTTATCTTTCTAAAAGTATGTTTTCTCTATGTTATTGGTATGTAGAGATTAACTGATGTTTACATGTCTCTTGTACACAAAAACCATAAGAAAATTTTAATTTTTAAAAATGTCAAATCCTGCCTGCATTGAAATTACTCTGATGCTTTGAAACTTATCCAACTTTTCTAGTTTTTCACACTATAACGGTTGGTCTGATGCACAATAAAATGACTTGAAGCAAAATAAAGATTTCTTTGCATATATGCTCATGATGTTTTTGTTTGGCATTGCTATAAAGGTTATATAGTAAACTCATAAAATTGTTAAGGAGTTGTTCCTTTTTTCTCTTCCTTGAAGTATTTTCAAGGAAGTATAGATATTTCTAAAATCTTGGTAGAACTTGTTTATAAAACTGCATTGGCCTTGTTTATTTTCATGAAACAAACTTAGTGCTACTTTCAAATACTATAGTAGTTGTTATAGTATCAAATATTATATATTTTAAGTCAATTCTATAATTTATATTTTTCTAAAAACCCATTTTTAAATGTATTGGCATCAAACTCATAGCATTTTCTTATTTTCTCATAAATCTCTGCTTAATCTACAATTCTCTCTCTTTAATTCATATTAATATTATGAATTATTTCCACCTTTTCTCTTTTTTCTTTTCTTTTTTTTTTTTTTGAGTTGGAGTCTCTGTTGCTCAGGCTGGTCTTTTTCCTTTTTCAATTTTCTTCAGAAGCTTGTCTGTTATTAGTAATTTTTTTCCCCAAAATAATCAATTTTTGGTTTTGTTGATCATCTTAATCCTTTGTGTGGCCTTTTATTTTTCCATTCTTAGCATTAATTTTTGCTTTTCTTCTTTCCAGACATGAGCACTTAAGACTTTGTTGCCTCTCCACAGTCCAACCACGTGATCTCCTTACCAGAGAGTCTTACATTCCTCTTTCAACAGATTGCCAGCCAGGCTGTTCCAACAAAAAAGCATACTTGTGTTTTCTTAAACATGTGTGATGACACAATCTTCTCCTGTGTTCACCTTTCTTCTTTCTCTTATCCAGCTTTCATTTTAAGCTAAGAAATGTTTGGCTTATACGCTAGCTATCTTAAATATTGTAAAGCAGTGCAGCAGCTCTTCTCAAAATGATTGATATGCTTTTCAATATCAAACGTACATTTATGTGAAAAGGAATAACATAACAACTGAAGATTTTGGTTTATTTTGGCCTCAGAAGCAGTGTATGTACATACAAACGTTTGAAATATCTGGAGTTGTGGTGTGCTTTTGAAAATTCACCATATCCCAAGCACTGTGCTTTGAACTGGCTGATGGTAAGATAGCTATTTTTAAGGCTGGAGTTGTTCAAATCCGAATGTTGTCACCAAGGGAAAAAAAAGAGAGCCAGCGAGCCCTTTTTCATACATTATTTATGAGAAAGTATCTTGAAATTTATTTTCAGGTCCTTTGTGGGAATAACTTCTTCTAATAATCAGATATATTTTCTGAGCAGGCTGCTTCCAATTCACTTAAAATGGTTAAAAATTCTGTATCAATTTGACCATAAAAAAAACATAATTTAGTGTCCAGGTTGTTGTACATTGAAAGTTGAGGCTGAATTTGTGTGTGTGTTTTTTTTTTTTTTAAGTATTTTTTCACTTGTTGGTGTGCCAAAGACAACATTTCAAACTAAATGCTAAAAAAGCTTGCACTGATTAGTCTGTGCCTAGGTGTGTGTCAAGCTTATTCGTGTGGCCAGAGCTAAGTTTCTGGCCCTACAGCACCCACTGCCTGTTTTTCTTTCCAGGATCCTCCATCCTTTCCTGAGGAGTCTATTTGTTTGCTGCTCCCATTTTGTTTAGGGATCCTGGGCCAGAATCTCCCACTGAACTACCTCTCCCGCCACCCCTCCCTCAGTCAGCTCAGGGAGTTGGGAATTGGTTAGGCCTGTGGGAATCCAGGGCCTGAACTAAAAACCTTACCCTGAACCGCTAGATAAAGTTTCTCGGGGCACCAAGACAACATAAACATATTTATCCATAGATAAAACTGCACTTAATTTTTAGAAATAATAAAAGCTTACTTGTTAGGAGACTAATAATATGGCTATCTTCTCATTTAGAACATTTCTATTATTGAATTATGTTACTATAATCAAAAACATGTTCATGGATGCTCTGACAAGAAAAATCAATAAACGCTACTTAATTCTTGGGATACCTCAGTAGTTAGAATGAGTGGGAACAACTATTCTGAATGGTTATTTTTTCTTTTTGATTTGTAGCCCAGGGTCAGGCACTGTGAAGTCCCTGAAGACATGAAGAATAATTTTGTCTTGCCCAACACGCAGCTATACAGTGAGAAGAGGTTAAATTTTGATCAAATGTCTAGAAATAATGGGGCTAAAGATCCTCTGTGGCCTGATTGAGTTTACTCTTGATTTATAGAATGTGTTCATATCCCCAGGAGGCCAGCGAATCCTGTGAAGTCCCTGATGAGCATTTAGCTAAAACAGCACTTCAAATAAGTGAACTCTGACATTTGTTGCTCAGTTCAATAAGAGTAGAGAATTCTGGTACAGTGTTTGACGTTGTACTCAGGTGTAGATAGATTATTACAACCACTTGTTCAAGGCTTAAGAACACAATAGCATTAGGAAAATGAGACCCAAGTTTTAAGAATTTTCAGGATCTAGGTGGATCCCTGACCCGGAAGTGGAATTAAAAGAAGACCATCTATGCGGAGAGACTGCGAGAGAAACTGATCAGGAACTTACAGGGTAATGTTGGATTCCTTTTCTAGGACAGTAATGGCCTGGGTTAGCTGTTCTTGAGAAGGGGGACGTGGGAATAACGTGGAACAAATGATCAATCTCATGGTGGTGTTTGAAAGAGATGGAGAAAATAGAGGAAATATTGCTATCATGGTCTCCTAGGTGTCCAAATGTAGCTGCATACTTAAGGACCTGCAGATGTTCTGGTCCCTGTCCTTTGAGTTGCTCTATTCCAGAGATACCCAAAGCCATTCAAAACCTGTGCTTGTAAAACTTCTTAAAGTCATTTGTTTATTTTACTTTTTGCCACTTCCCATATTTGATTCATTGCATATCATCACTAGGGGAGTAAATGGTATTGCAAATAGATATTTCCCATTCCTCTGGTTTTTTAAAGGCAGGGCTGAAACTCAGAGAGCTGAAGCTTTATGGACCAGCAAGTAACATATTTATTGAAAGTCCTGTGTGCTAAAATGACACTGGTGTTAAGCAAACCAAGCCATGTATTTCAGCACAGTAGCTCTTGGAGTTCAACCAGTAAGTAGTTATAATTGGATTCAAAGTCTCCAGAAGGTCACGGAAATCTAAAATGGACTTTCAGCAGAAATAATAATAAATGATATGGAAAGGGGTGGAGGAGTAGTAATTGGAGAATGATGTGATGCACCATTCTCAACATAGTTGAGAGGTGTGGGAATCTTGTGGGGAGTTCTCAATTTTACCATGTCGGTGCCAGCACTAGCCCAAATCCTGACATTTCTCTTGTGAGTATGAAGGTGATAGATAAAATTCTTCTTTATGAGATTTGTACAGTTTGGGAGAAGAATATTAAAAGTGTGGCATTTAGAAATCTATTAGTTAAGTCTTTCTTTGAATCTTCATAGAATTGGTTAGGAGATTTCTTAAAAGCCAAACATAGCTTTGTGAGGGAGATGATCTGTTTTCCTGCAAGACTTTTCTGCCCTTGATCATCGATTCTTGAGAGAACATTTGGGACTCTCTTATCTAAACCCTGAATGGAATGGAAGCACATTTGTTCTTAAACTTCGATCTTTTCTCATGGCTCAGCATGATAGCAATCTTTGTCCTGATGATCAGCAGGAGGAACTGCATCCTGAACACCTGCAGGGAGAGAGTCAGGCAGGAAGACAGGTCCCTCATTCCTGCAAATGCAATCAGTGAACAGGACAGAACTAGGACCTTCCCTCCTGGTGCAGATGTTAAAGTGAGGTATAGATTTGCCTCAATATTGAACTCTCCCTAACAGCAAAGCCATTCCTGGGCCTTTTAGTAATGTGATTGGGGATTTCTGTGGATGGATTTGAGAATTTCTGATGTCACCAGCCAGGGATTTCATCTTCTTATTATTTTTTCCCCCCACGGCAAGTATGGTCTGAAGAAAAGTAGAATGTTGTTTAGGAATCTAGAGGAATGTGGGCCAATTTTACAGAGATGACCTTAGAAACTCAGCTTGAGTTCTTATCAACATTCAGCATTCATGGGCAAACCTCGGATCCCACAGGCTTAGGGTTAAACTCTTAAATAAATAAATAAATAAATAAAAAATAGATATTCATCTTTCCTTAAAACCTTCAGCTGTTGGCAGAGAGGGAATTTCTTTAAGTGAGAGGCTTAGGTAGGTCCTGAAAACAGATTTTGTTTTCCTTTTTCTAGAGTGTTTCTTGCAAATTTTTATTGCCGCCATCTTAAAGACAATGTCATAGTTGTATGGAGTGAAATTTTTTAAAATCTGAGAACGAATCCATCCTTCTAATGAAAGTTAAACAAAAGTTGGATATTTACATTATTTATGTAAGACTTATCTGAAAGTTGGGGAATAACTAAAAAGAAGTAACTGGAGAATAAAATGCAATCATAATTTTCAAAGGATGACTGGCTTCTATGAACTTAAGTCAAATCACTTGAATTTCAGAAGTAAGAGATGGAGGCATAGAGGAAAAAAGCCTTTGTCTCCTTCCTAGATGATTGATGAGAGTTCCCAGTGATGACCATGTATATGCAGCATATTAGAAAACCATGCAGTGTCCATTATTTCATATGCATCATTAACCCTCAGGGACTGTGGCATCTCCCTGTATTACTTGTATCTGCTATTGATTATTAGTGATAATAAGAAGTTTTAGTGTTTTGGCTGTGCTCGTTACAAAAGTCTCAGAGATTATTTCAATGCCCAAAAGAGAGAAATTCTACAGCAACTTTGGCAGAAAGTGTTTAAGACTCTAGATTTTCCCAAAATGAGAAAAGAGGAATGTTTTGCTTAGGATGTAAAGGGTCTAAAAGCATCTCCATTCAGGGATGTGAACTTTAACCCAGGATCAGGAGACTATGGAGAGGAGACATCTAGAAGATAAAGGACACCAGTATTGTGGATTTGATATTTTCTTTCTTCTGACTCTTATCCAGAAACAAATTTTGGTGAGAGGTTACTGGGTTATTGGGTGAAGTCTAAGATATATTCTGGTTTTTAGATGTCACATTCTAGCAAGGAATGGGTTATTTCAGTGCTAAGAATGTAGCTCCTGATCATAATATGTTCTTTTTTTTCTTTCAGACAACAGGAAAACAGAGTGGAAATAAAGAAACAATGATTGGCAAACCATGACAGACAAAGATCTTGCCCAGGTATCTTTGTCTTTTCCCAATGACATACTTCACAGCAGAAATGAAATAATGTGTAAGGGAATCTTTAAATGAAGCTACCATCTTCTGTTCTACTGTCTTCTGCATTTTTAACAACACATTTGAATATTGGCCCCCCAATTTCACTGTCAACATGAAAAACTTGATGCATATCTAGAGAAAAAGGCAACAACTATAGCAAAGGGCTAACGTTCCTATCGAATGAAAAATGTTGAAAAGTATTTTAGAGGTATTTAAGTCAGAGAAGTGAAGACTGGAACTGGTGATGCAAATAGTGTAAGAATTTCCTCAGAGAAAGAACATTTGTTTCATGTGAATCCAGAGATATGCTCTCTATCCTTGTCTTCATGGTAAGATTGAAACGATTATAGTTAGCCCTGTATGAAAGAAACTCAAACATATTTGCAGCTTATCTGAAGTCATCCAACGTACATATTAAGCCCTAAGCATATAACTTTTCCTTTTTTCTACTTCAATTTATTAATTCATTGACATAAAATAATTACTTAGTAAACTATTTGTTGGCAACAAATGGTTATTATGTGCCAAGGATGTGCCTGCTCTGTGGTGAACATAACAGCCATGGTCTCTTTCCTCATGCCTTTGACAAAATCCTGGACATCTTATAAATATGACCTCTTAATATCACCTCCTTTGCAATTCTACTCATCTCTTTTAGTCACCCCTTTTGCCATCTTATATGCCTTTATTAAAGTGTATTTCATATTACCTGGTAATTATTTTTCATACTTGCTCAAGAGTAAGTAAAGGTTATTTTACTCTTTAACTTTATAACTTTAGCTCCTGGCACATATCAGGTGCTTAACAAGTGTTTGTTAATGAAAGAATGGAATTACAAATATCGCTGTCATGTCCCCAGCTGCTAGGGTTATTTAAGGGGCATCTCTCTAATGCTTTAGTCAAAAGGGAAATGCAAATACTTTCTCTTCTTCACGCCTTTTACAATCAAGGTAAATTGTTTCAGTATCAATACTGCCCACGCTAGGGGTAGAAGGATTACAGTGAAAGAGAGCCAACCAAGATTCTTCTTGCTTTGCTATTAAAATTTGGCCTTGATTTATACTTACTTACATATACTTTCATTCTCCAACAAATTAAATACAAGGTGTTTTCCAAACTATGCCTTATGTAATTTGATTCTCATAGCAACCTATAATTTTGCTTATTATTGAGATGTTGAACTAAACTCTCAGAAATTAAACTTTTTGTCCCAAATTTTCATTTTTGATGTCGTTAGAGCAGAAAATTATGATGCACCATTGAACTGGTATGTCTGAGTAGACAGTTTTAATTCAGATCATAAAAGCTTTTAAATGAGGCCATCAAGTAATTCTTTACCACCCTGGGCCTGCTGAACTTTAGTGGGAGATGGAGAATGATTATTGTTGACCTATTTAGACCTTCTCTATAATCAGATTTATGTCAGAGGCTGCCAGTTATTCATATTTCACCCAATGCTTTTCTTATTGGTACAGATGGCTGTTCTCTGTGGAGTTACCTGAAGGATGTATTATTCGCAGTTCAGGACTTCCATGTCAATTTCCAATTCTGGCATTTGAGTCATCCAAAATGATTCTGTCAGTTGTTTAGCTCTTTGATCTCTTAATCAACATCTGTTCCAGGGTCACTATTTTTTTAATAGTGGAGATATATGGAATTGATGGAAATGTCATTGTTTTTAATTAGTTTATGTATTCATGGTATTATTAAATAAAATGAGGATCAACATCAATTTTATTTCAACTTTTTGTTTTTATAGGTGTCTGAGAAATATTATTTTCTAAAAAGTAGATGGAAATGGAAGACATTTTATTATAGCAATATCACTTACTTAAAAATTCTTCTGAGACACATGACAAAAATCACAGAATGATTAATCCTCACAAATACTTTTTATGAACAACTGTCAACAGGTAAGTTCTTCAATCAATCTCTTTGAAGGCAAATAATTGAATGCCCCTTGACTTATAAGAGGATTAAAAAATCCAGTTGTTAGAGTCCTTCATTTTCTCAACACTAACACCAATATTTAAATCATCCATTTGTTTGACATCTGAAGACTGTTACAACTGGGGCAATGAAGCACAGTGAAATTCGAGATGTGTGAAAGACAAGACTTTTACTAATGTTTTTAGTTTTTTTCTCTGTAAAATTGGGATAATAGTGTACCTATCTCTCATGTTTATTGTGAAATATAAATGAGTTACATATCTGTCACAGTAATGACAAGAATCACTAAAGGAGTGATAGCTATTACATGATTCTTTGGGCCTGATGTAGGCTGGTAACCTTACCCAAGGATGAATGGGGTGCAGCATTGGGATTTCAAGGACAGTGGCCAAATAGAAAATAGATGGGCAGCACCATCACAATTTTTGTATATATCACATTTTGAAGTAGAATTTCATCCAGTGGTAACATCCAATCTCTTTGGGGAGGACATTGGCAAAAGCTAGGCTGGGTGTCAGGACTCCCAAAACATGGACCTAGACTAGGGAACTCTAATTTTCAGTAGGAGGGCTGGCTATAAGGGAGAGTATGTTCCAAGTCTCTCTCGAATCTTCTGTCTGCCTCAGGAAACTCTTGGCTTGTAGAAGCATTCTACCTGTGTCTTCACTTTATCTTCCCATCTGTATCGATCTCTCTCTCTTTGCCCAAATTTCTCCTTTTAATAAGGACATTGGATAAGGACTACTCACCCTAATGACCTCATCTTAACTTGATCACCTCACCTGCAAAGACCCTATTTCTACCTAATTTTATGCTCACATGTCTTGGAGGTTAGGATTGCAACATGTTTGGGGTGGGGGGCACAATTCAATCCATAACACATATATCCTTAAGTAAGAGATGGGAAGATTTTAAGGACAAAAACACACTCATGGATTTTCCTGGAGAGTGGAAAGACATTGATTAGGAATTAAAAGTATTGTTGAAGTCCTATGTTTGTTATGTAGTGGCTGTAACATTCCAGGAAATTCTTTAGTAGTCCTAATCTCAGTTTTCTTATCTCTACAGTGGGAGTTAACCTTTACAGTTTTGTTTAAATTATTATAATAAATGAGAACATATAGGTAATAGTAATTTGTAAACTCACAGATACTGTATATTATTATAGCTGTTGCTATTAGTGCATTTATTTTGTGTCTTATCTTTTCTAGATTATTCCAGGCATTAAGTAAACAAAATTAAAAGCTCTAAAGCAACTAAAGGACAAGTAGATGTGGGGACCATTGTCTGTATAATTCACCCTTAAATTAGTAATGAATGATTTCATTGCAAGGATTAATATGGTTTAATAACTGGCTATCATAATCATAATTTAACATACATTGCATGTTTCACAGTTTCATATATGGAATGATTTTATTAGCCTATAAAATATTGAGAGTCAAAACAACTTTTAAAAATAATTGCTATTGGTTGGAAGAAAAACATTGTGCTGAACACTCATAAGGGAGAAATATGCCAAATTAAAAAGTACCTATATATGTTTTATTGTTTTATTCCTTTGTCAAAACAATGTTGTCATAAAATTGTGCAAGATGAAATTGGGTTCTAATGGCTATGAGTTAACTTTTACCTTTGGCTAAATGAATTTCCTCAGCCTTTTATTCTGCATTCTTGGTAAAAGTTTTAGGGTCTGACAGATTGCTATTATGACCACTTCAGACATTGAAAAATGACTTAGGAGAAACAGTCACTGCTAGGGAGAGACAAATAGCTTCCCAGGAGAGAGAGATTCATGCAGGGGTCATTAGCACATATTCAACTACCCGAACCTCAAATATGTGTAGACAGTTCAGTATTTGGAAGAATCCGTACAGAAGTTACCTTCTCATCCTTCCTGTTAGCATCAAACAGATACGAATCAAGAGGAAACGAACACAGCCCTTTGTTTAGTCCCTGTACCACATAACTTCATCAACAGCATCTCTGTCCTTTAAATGGCACAGGTGCAAGACCATGGAATGTAAGTGCAAATGATATTAGCTAGTTGATGCTCAGTAAATATTTGATGAATAAACACCATGCCAGGTACTATTCTAGGTCCAGAGGACAGAGCTAGATACCAGACAAGTATCCTTCAAGGAATGTATGACTGAGTGAATGAGTACCATAAGAAAACAATTAGGATAGGGTGTTAAAATTGTAATGATTCAGAGCACACAAGGTGCTTTAGGAATATGCAGGGGAGGCATTTTACCTAGACTGGGAGATGGGTAAGGAAAATTTCCTAAGGAAGAATTTTCACTCTCATAGTGAGTTGACGGTATGAGCATGGCAAGTTTATTATTTTCTGCCTTATAGGAAAGGAGGTGAGGAGCATTCAGTTTTAAATTGCTATTGAAAAGAAATATTAGGTCTTAATTCTGTTATAAATTGGACATATTCATAAGGGACGTGAATCTCTGGCCTTTCCAGCTCTTTTGCCTTAGAAGCCAAGTGGGGGTATAACCTATGTGTGGGAACTGCCGGTATTCTTGAACAGCTAGGATCTTTTGGTAGAGTTGTCATCCTTCTCCTGGCTCAGACTTTCACCTGAGAAAAATCTCTAATAAACTAACACTAACTCCGTGCCTCGAAGGCACACAGGACATAAAGCATAAGGCAGCTGGTATATTTGAATGTAAGAAAAATCAGTTCATGCAGCAAATAATATTAACCTTCAGTAATTCAAAGTCCCACAGAGTACCTTCTATGGATTAATGCCAAATGTGACTTGCCGTCCCTGCATAAAAGATCGTTTTTAGAGTAGAGACTTCTGCCAGCGGAAGAACCCCAGGGAAACCAAGTGGACTCCTCTTTTGCTAGAAGGATTCTTTCTCCGGGATTGTCAACACTAGGTCTGCCTCTCTTAAGCCACAGTGTCTGTCATATAAGCTAGAGCAACGTTCTGGGGACCAAATTCTACCCTTCCCTCCTACAGAACTCCTGTGATGTTTATGCTATGCTATTCAAAGAGTCCGCCTTAAGTGGTTTTCTCCACCGTCAACTTCTCTTGCCTAGATCCACTTGGAGGTACAGCAGAGAGTGAGTGACCTTGTTAAAAAGAAGCCACAGTGGCCAAGGTGAATTCACTAATCCTTTTCTCACTTATTCAGAATGCCTCTTTTATATTCATATACATTTTTCAAGAAATAGACATATGTATTTGACCTTTTAATTAATTTCAGCGATCATTTTGTCTATTCCTAAACTAGTAACATATTATTTCAAATATTGTGGTTTTATACTTTTTAGTAAATAGTTTACTTTTTTTTTTTACTTTTTAAAAAAAGTTTCTCTTTATTCTTCTTTTTTTCATTCTAGAAATTGAAAACTACTAACAAATAGTGGGAACAACATAATATCTATGTTTTTACAGTCCAAATAAATATACTAAGTCTTAAAATATTTATTTCATTTTTAAAATTAGGAAATAAAATATTAAAATTCTCTTTGACTGCCATTCCCAGTCATATTATTCTTCTGGCCACTCCCTAAGGCAACCAAAATCATTAATTTTATATGAGGTTTTCCAGACCACTTAAAAATATTTTGACATAAATATATCCATGTAAGAATATATAGTATTGCTTTTGTATGTGATATTGAGCATTACTATAGAAGTAGCATCCTTTTCTGCAATCTACTTCTTTTATTCTATTATGTTTTTGTTGTCCACCTGCATTGGTGTATTTTTTTCCTTATAATTTTTGTATTCTATTCCATCATATGAATTTACCACACTTTAAAATTCCATCTTGGCATTTAGTTTTTTTCATTATCTTCCTGTTGAAAATATTGCTTTATTTAAAGCACAGAGTCTGTGATTTCTTGTGTGTGTGTGTGTGTGTGTATATATATACATATATATATATATGTACAAGGGTTTCATTAGAGTTTATTTCTATAAAAATATTGTTGGGTCATAATATAAACATTTTCAAGTTTATAATATATTCAAGTTGCTTTTAAAAGTATATATATTCATATTTTCAATAAAAAGAAAGGGTAGATAAGCGTGCGTTATGAAAATTAAACCAACATCAAAAGACATTATTGACAGAACAAAACGACAGCCCACAGAATGAAAAAAAAAATATTGCAAATCTTTTATCTGACAAGGGATTAACATCCAGAATCTATAGAGAACTCCTAAAACTCAAAAACAACAACAAAAAACTGTTTAAAAAATGGGCAGGTAATTTAAAAAATTTCTACAAATAATATATACAAATGACCAATAAACACAAGAAAAAATGCACAACATTGTTCATCATTAGGAAAATGCAAATTACAACCACAATGAGATGCAACCTCACATCCATTAGGGTGGCTTTTAAATCAAGAAAAATACCTGGGCATGGTGGCATTTCTGTAGTTACAGCTACTTGGAAGGCTGAGACAGAAGGATCGCCTGAGCCCAGCACGTCAAGGCTGCGGTGGCTGTGAGCGTGCCACTGCACTCTAGCCTGGGTGACAGAGTGAGACTCTGACTAAAAAAAACCTCCCAAACCAAAAACCAACCAACCAACCAACCAACCAACCAACCATCCAAACAAACAAAAAGTAGAATGCTATAAGCATGGGTGAGGATATGGAAAAATGGAAACCCTGGTGCATTATTGATGGTCATGTGAAATGTGTGAAAAACAGTATGGTGGATGCTTAAATAATTAATAAATATACCATATAAGCCAGCATTTCTACTTCTGGATATATACCCAAAAGGATTGAAAGTAGAGTCTTGAGGAGATATGTGCATAACCCTGTTTATAGCAGCATGATTTAAATCAGCTAAAATGTGGAAGCAGCACAAGTGTCCCTTGAGAGATGAAGGGCTGAGCAAAATGTGGTCTGTACATATAGTAGCATATGATTCAGTCTTAAAAATGAAGGACATCATGACATATGCTATAACATGGATGAGGTTTGAGGATGTTATGTTATGTGAAATAAGCCAGTCACAAAAAGACAGATACTGTCGGATTCTACTTATATGAGGTCAAATTCATAGAGGCAGAGAGTATAATGGTTATTCCTAGGGGATGGGGAAGGGGAAAATGGACTGTTATTGCTAGATAATTATAGAGTTTCAGTTTTTCAAGTTGAAAAGAGTTCTGGAGATAGATGATAATAACTGCATGAAAATATGAATGTACTTAATACCACTGAACTGTACACTTAAAAAGGTTAAAATGGTAAATTTTATGTTACATGTATTCTACCACAATTAAAAAGTTTTATTATTTGTAATGTGTGTTGCAAATGTCTTCTTACACGTGCCTTGTCTTTTTATTTCTCAAAGGGTTATTTTGAAAAGCAGAAGCCCGTGATTTTAATGTACTTCGATTCATCATTGTTTCCCCCCTGCAGTTAGCACTTTCAGTTTTACTAAAGATATTGTTTCTTATACTTATGTCATGATATTTATTTTATTTTCTTTCAAAAGCTTTAAACAGGTCTTTCTTCATAGTTTCTGCAAAGAGGTTGGGAAACACCAGCTGGGGCCCTGGGTATAGCAAGAACTCAAGGGCAGAAAGCTGGACAAGATTTCGTGGTTCTGTCTGGCTGCTTTCTATGGAGAGGTGTGCTTGGAAAGAGTTTTTTGGTGTTTTCTTCTGCCAACCAAAGCTTGATTTCCATATTGAGTATGTCATGTTTATACTCAATTAGTTGGGGATGCAATGAGTTGAGGATGCCTCGTCCTTTTCACAAAGCAAACAATTTCCAAGGACACAGAGTCATCTATTTGTAGTAAAGGTGACTCTCAGCT
>CAUYQG010246451.1:0-16459 GCA_963574415.1 Tarsius wallacei | reverse complement strand
TTGAGTTGGAGTCTCACTCTGTCGCCCAGACTGGAGTGCAGTAGCCGCTCCCGGCCACCGCAGCCTCGACCTGCTGGGCTCCAACGATCCTTCCGCCTCAGCCTTCCAAGGAGCTGGAACTACAGGCGCGCGCTACCACGCCCTGCTGATTTTTTGGTTTATTGTAGAGATGAGGTCTCGCCAAGTTGCCCAAGCAGGTCTCGAACCCGCGGGCTCAGGCAATCCACTCACCTCAGCCTCCCAAGGCGCGGGATTACAGGCTGAGCCACCGAGCCCGGCTTGTTCTTTTTTAAATCAGGACACATACACTCACTGAGTACCAAAATTAATATTAATAGATGCTATTTATGGAGGTTTTCCATAAGCCAGCCCCATGCCCACATCATCTCACAGAATACGCAGTAAAGAGAAGAAGCACCTTATTCTACTTTCACAGATGATAGATTAAGGGTCAGACAGCTTAAGTCGCTTGCTCACAGCAGCCAAGTGGTAGAGGCGGGAACTCAAGTGCCTTGTGACTGAGCTTCAGCTAAGGATGCATGCAGGTCAGCAGAGGACACATCCTTTGCCCTCAAAGCCCTTCGAAAAGGGCAGTGAGTCTAGTTTAGATTACAGATTCCTGGAAATGAGGGAATCTGGATGATTCCTTGTCCAGCAAGATACCCTTAGGAGACAGAATATATTTTTATGCCCATACCAATAAAAAAAAAAAGACTTGTAGAAAAAAGCGAGTTGGTAAAAATCTGGGAGGAGATGGCATTTGAGATGTTTCGTTTTGTTTTATTTTTTGTCAGGGTCTCACTCTGTCACTCAGGCTGGAGTGCTGTGGCATGATCATAGCTCACTACGGCCTCGAACTCCTAGGCTCAAGTGATCATCCCACCTCAGCCTCCTGAGTAGCCGGGACTGCAGGCGTATGCCACCATGCCTGGCTAATTGTTTCTTCTTATTTTTTGTAGAGACAAGGTCTCACTGTGTTGCCCAGGCTGGTCTTGAACTCCTGGCCTCAGTTGATCCTCCTGCCTCGGCCACCCAAAGTGCTGGAATTACAGACATGAGCCACCACTTTGAGTTCATTCTTAAACAAATTCTTTGTACACTGTGGCACAGAATACTTTATTTCTCATGAAATGACACTGTCACAGGGATCTAGGGTTGGTCTGGGCTAGTGATCTTGGGCAAGTTATCCTACCTCCATACCAAGAAGCCACAAGAAGAAGACATGTAGCCCTCCTGGAATTCTGTGCAGCCTGATCACCAAACCATCAGGATCCAGAAAATAAAGAATGTATGGGGCAGGGGCCACCCAACCCAGACACAGAAGCCGCCATAGCTCGGATCATCTGCCATTCACTGGGTGGGACTTGCTACATATTTGGCATGGCCTGGTGCAAAATGAAAATGCGAGCCCTTTTCCCAAAAGTATTCAGGATTTTAAGACAGCAACAACAGGTGTGGGGCCTTCCACGCAGGGGTCACATGTCCATAAAGCAGCCCTGGTCCCAGGCGTTTCTGGTGAATGCAAGGCTAGCCAGACACAGCCCAGGTTCTTGGGAAACTCACTCTGATTTAGAGGAAATACTCTGCCTGAGTATTTGTTATTTATTTTTATTTTAGGGGCCAGATTGCTTCACGGGCAGTTGTCCAAGTTGGCGCCATTAAACCAGACAGGCGCTGACCGCCTCCCCAATTCCCCCTGCAGCTGCAGGGCGGCCGCCTTCCCACATCTTTGGGGAGAGATGCTGATCTGTGCTTTGTGTTTTGGTGCTAATAGAAAATAATCGCCCCCGTCACGTGACTCGCCCACAGAGCTGTGGCTCTGGAAACTTCCTGTGGGAGAGCAGGCCTGACAACTGTCCTTTTGTAGTGTGTTCATGGTCTGCAGCGCTCTGCTGAGATCTCAGGTGGGGAGGGAGAGGGCTGTGCAGAGAAGCTGAAGGAGACCAGCCGTCAGAAGACGTTTTTCAAAATGAGGCTAGCACTTGAAAACAGATCAGCAGCATTCAGGACGGGAGAAAGAAGCTTTAAAAAAAAAACCTTATCTTTGGGTTTCTCTCTCTTTTGTTGTAGTAGACATCATTGATGCATATCTTGTCAATGCGTGAACAGGACAGTGGAGCTCCTAATGCCTGGGGCCAAGTTTCTGAGAAGTCAAGCACTCTGCCTTAGACCCAGGAAAACAGTTTTGTCTGTTGGTGCAGGGCCGCACAAGTCTGAGAGTTTTCACCATTGGACTTCCTAGGGCTTTGCTGGGCTACTTGCTGATATGCACCTCCTACTTGAAGCATGTCTGTTTCCACTGACTTGAACCCATCTCTCCCCTAGGACTGCTCCCTGTTCATTCTTTGAGGAAGTATTTATCGAGTGCCTGCTCTGTGCTAGACAATGTTCCAGGTGCTGGAGATACAGCCATGAATGAGACCAAGTCCTGAGCTTATATTCACCAGTGCTAGTGGGTACAGACAGTGTGCAAACAGAGAAACAAATAAGTGCATCATCATTTCAGAGAACCATCATTGTTAGAGAAAAGATAAACCAGGGGAGCAGTGTAGAAAGTGACACGTAAGGCCAGGCTCGGTGGCTAAGCCTGTAATCTCAGCACTTTGGGAGGCAGAGGCGGGTGGATTGCCTGAGCCCGTGGGTTCGAGACCAGCCCAGGCAACTTGGTGAGACCTCATCTCTACAATAAATTAAAAATTAGCCAGGTATGGTAGCGTGCACCTATAGTGCCAGTTACTTGGAAGGCTGAAGTGGAAGGATCGCCTGAGCCCAGCAGGTCGACGCTGGGGTGGCCGTGAGCGTGCCACTGCACTCCAGCCGGAGTGATAGAGTGAGACTACAACTCAAAAAAAAGAAAAGAAAAGAAAAGAAAGTGATATGTGGGGTGACAGGAGGATGAGGATGGTCACTCTGAGCAAATGACATTGGAACAGAGCTGAGTGGTAAGCAGAGAAAGAGTGACCCAAGCTTGAGGAACTGCAAAGTGTCCAGCCTTGGAGACCTGTGAGCCCAGAGAGTCCAAAGAACAGAAAACAGGGCTGTATACAGGGCCAAAGAATGAGAGGAGATGAAATGGCTGAGGCAGCCAGATCACGTAGGGCTTGAGGTTTTCTTGTGGATTTTATTCTAACTGCATTAGGGAACCGTTGCAGGGTTTCAAATGGGAGCGTGATGTGATCAAACGTACACTTGAGAGCACTCACTACCACCAGGCTGCCTGCTGAGGGCACCATTTCAGTTAGCAGCTCAGCACAGCTGTGGGTGGTAGAACCTCTAATAAGTGAATTTCATCTTGCCCTGAAATTAAATGCTGTGGGCATGACCAAGTCAGCTTCCACAAAGGGCTAAATTTCAATGAGCTCTTCAGAGAGTAGCTTTTTGTGGCTTGCCAACTTTAAAACTGACTTGAATAAATATTTCTATAGCTCATTCCCCAGCTTACAAACCAGTTTGTCTCTGTCACACTGTTCCCAGGTGAGGGTCATCCTTCACCTTGTTCCCTTGCCAAGTGCTGCAGCAACTCAGTCCAGTATTCTTCTTGTCTTTCTTCCCAAGTCCTGCCCGATTATTGTTCCTGCCTAGAACATTCTTTTTAAAATTCCATCTATACCTCAGCCCAATATTTGAAGTTTGGATACTGGCACTTCTCTTTGACTCCAGTTTTACCCAGAGGCTTAGGAAACGTGTCCATGTCCTGGCCAGCAGAAGGGACATTAAGCCACTTGCCACAATAGAGATGGTGTACTCGGTAGGACAAGGATGGAACAAAATCCACTTATTAAAAAACTGACTCTGCAGAGACTTTTGCAGACTTTCCTGTCTTGCAAAATCCTTCCAGTTGATACTAATGAAATTGTCTTGTCATTTGGAAGATATTGTGTAACAGTTGTGAAGTAGAATTGAAAAGCATCTGCTGGGATGACTTGAACCGACAGAACCTCTCTTGGGCCTTATTTCCCTTAGGCAGTGTGGACGCATCTGCAGTCGTGTGAGCGACATCTCCATGGAGGTTGTAGTGACAATTAGACGGTTTCATAGGTCCCGTAGCAAAAGAATGTTTAAGATTCATCAACCCAGCTGGGCTCGGTGGCTCAGCCTGTAATCCCGCGCCTTTGGGAGGCTGAGGTGAGTGAATTGCCTGAGCCCGCGGGTTCGAGACCTGCCTGGGCAAGCAAGACCTCATCTCTACAATAAATCAAAAAAAAAAAATTAGCCGGGCGTGGTAGCGCGCGCCTGTAGTTCCAGCTACTCGGAAGGCTGAGGCGGAAGGATCTCCGGAGCCCAGCAGGTCGAGGCTGCGGTGGCCAGGAGCAGCCACTGCACTCCAGTCTGGGCGACAGAGTGAGACGCCAACTCAAAAAAAAAAAAAAAATTCATCAACCCTTCTGCAAGCTGTTTGCCAAATATAATTAGCCTGGGGCGAAATTTCAAGATGCGGGAGTACGAGTGATAGGATGAATGTTTAGATGTGAGAGCTGGACGACACCTTGGAGGCGGGTTAGCTCAACCTCCTCATCTTATGGGACAGAAAATCAAGGCATGAAGAAGCGAAGAGCCCCGCCTGAGGTGAACTAGCCATCCAGTGGTCAAGCTGGGGCAAGACTCTAGTACCCCTGCCCCCACGTACTGTTTCTAATTAGCAGTGAGCAGAGCCAGATGTCCCAAACAAAATGTACAGAAATCTAAGAGACTGAGGATTTGCTACCCCTTTCCTCTACCTTCCCCTGGGGAGGGGACTGTCTTTCATCTGAGCACCTATGTTGACCACAAGAATGAAGCATGAAAAATAACTATTAAGATCTCAAAACTATTCCCAGGGTTACCGCAGCTCATGTGTGAGAGTGTGTGTGTGTGTGTGTGTGTGTGTGTGTGTGTGTGTGTCAAGCCTTGCTGCTTCAGCAAATAGCAAATATATTGGAAACTTACTTGCAAAAGGAGGGACCGAGCCCTGCTTGGATGGCCTCTCAGCAGCCCTGCAGGCTGGCACCACTGAAGATGCTTTTGGGAGCAGTTTGGTTTTAAAATTGCGTAAAGATGAATGGACAGAGTCTTTCTTCAGAACCTGGACTTTAAGTGCCCTTTTCCTCGGCAAGCGAGAGTCAGCAGAGTTGGAGAGCTGGTAACATACTGAAGTCTCTCAGATATTTCTTTTTATTCCCCGAGGGAGTCCTGTGTGTGGACCATGCCAGGGCAGCTGAATTCTGAGTTGTTCTCTACCCCTTTTCTCAACTTCCTGAGCCCTTGGCTGGCTTCCCGCCCAGGCCTGTGGGAGGGGCCCAGGCCTCCGATGCTTGCTGGTACTGGTACAGGGCCAGGCACGTAGGTGGCTTTTCCACGGCATTGCTCAAAAAAAACTTGCTCTCCCGGTTTGTTTTTGATTGTGTGTATGTGCATGTGTGTTTTCATGCCTACACCCTAGAAACATTCCAGCCAGAGGTGCCAAAAATCACAAAGTCCCGTTTTGGGGCTGGTGCATGTTCCGTATTCCTGACAGTCTGCCAGGACATCTGCATTGCCCACATCCAATTGTGGCCGTTTCATCAGTGATGGGATGAGCTCTGTATTTACCATGGCCCACATGAGTCTGAATAGTCTCTGTTTTGTCCCCCTCATCCTTCCCCCCGCAAATGACAGTGCTTTCCTTGCAGGTCATAAAGAAGGAGACTGGATTTTGGAGAGACTTTGGATTTGGGATGACATGTCAGTATCGGTCGGACTTCATCAATATAGGTAGGACAAACCTGCATCTCTACTGCCACCCAGAGGCCACTGGCCTGCGCAGGCCTTGAAGGAATGGAGTCAGGTTTCCAAGGAGTCTGGTGGCAAGGGTGATGCAGCTTCCTTTAAGAAAAGGCTGTTCCTTGTGTCAGGGACCCAGGGCTGGACCAAGATGGGACTTGGGAGTGGGCAGCACTTTAGCCTCTGTCTCCGTCAGCACCACTCAGTCACCCCAAATAAGACAAACGATCTAAGATAAAACTGTCTTTGCAGTGGGTTCTCCAGTGCCTCCTTCCAGCTGGGTTCTGGCTGCCGGGCTTCTCCTATACAACATTCTGAGCCTCCTAGCAAGCGTCAAAGGGAAACATGGGAACCTTGGGGAAGGCACATCTGAAAGATTCTACAAGCCCTGACTGAGTAACTCGAACCCGACTGACAACAGTTGCCGTCCACACACACACACAAACACATGCATACACACATGTGCACACAGGTTTCCAGAGCAGAGAGGGGAAGGGATTCCAGTGAGCACACCAAGCCTCTCAATGGCAAAGACATCTTCCCAGGCCTCACAGCAAGTGAGGGGGATGGTCAAGATGAGACCAAAGGGGCTCTTGTCCCCCTTAGAAATACCACCCACCTCCCTACACGCATGCCTCTGAATGCACAGGGCAGAAACCTTTATGTCGGACTCAGAGGGGCCCAGAGCAAGAATGGAGTCAGGAGGGCCCCTCGCTCGGGCCAGCATGGAGTGTCGCATCCCCAGTACCCCCCCACATACCCCAGAGCTGCTGGTCTTGCTCTCTCCCAGGCTGCTCCCCCCCAGTCCCGAGGCCTGCAGCTTCTCGTTTTAAAATCAGGAAGCAGGAGCAGCCCCAGGTTTGTTTTGCTCAGAGATGATGTGGGTTATGGGGACTGTAGAACCGGCAAAGAAATCATAGGGTTCAAGCGTGGGGGAATCAAACAACTTGAAGTCAGGTCCCGTCAGAAGCAGCGAGAGCGGAGAGGACCAGGCGCCGATCACCGAGTGGCAGTGCTCAGCAGACACGTAGCAACCAATGGCAAGTGTCCTTCGACATCTCTAAGAGAAATACTTCCAAATGATTCTGTGCAAATCAAATTGCCAAAAGTGGCATTAAAAAAATTATTTTTTCTGGGTGGCTCAGCCTGTAATCCCAGCACTTTGGGATGCTGAGGCAAGTGGATTGCCTGAGCCCATGAGTTCAAGACCATCCCGGACACCTTGCGAGACCTCGTCTCTACAATAAATAAAAAAATTAGCCAGGTGTGGTAGTGCGTACCTGTAGTTCCAGCTACTTGGAAGGCTGAGGCGGAAGGATTGCCGGAGCCCGGCAGGTCGACGCTGGGGTGGCCGTGAGCGTGCCACTGCACTCCAGTCTGTGCAACGGAGTGAGACTCCAACTCAAAAAAAAAAAAAATTTTTTTTCTGAGTATTTCCACTTCAAGAAACTCTGCTTCCTTGGTCTTTGTATACAGGGAAAGATGATTTTGTGATGGTCTGCTTATCAAATTTGAATTCAGAGTATACTGGATTCTCCTAAAAACAGATGTAGCTGTAACTGAAAAAATGAAGTCAGGGCAGGCTGGGAAGTCACACTTCCTCAGTATGCCATGACCTCAGAAGCTTTGGATTGTATTTAGACCATTCTTTGCAGTTTCACACTTATTTGCAAGTGTCTTGCTTGTGCACCTTGTATTTAATAAGTTATGATGATAACAATCATAATAATGAATCAATTGTAGTTAACCAAGTCTTACTCTTATTTATTTTTCTGTTTTTGTTTTTGAGTCTCAGTCTGTCACCCAGGCTGGAGTGCTATGACATGATCATGGCTCACTGCGGCCTCGGCCTCCTGGATCTTTCTGCCTCAGCCTCCCAAGTAGCTGGGACTACAGGTGCATACCACCATGCCCGGCTGCTTTTTTTATGTTTTGTACAGATCAAGTCTTACTATGTTGCCCAGGCTGTTCTCCAATTCCTAAGCTCAAGAAATCCTCCTGCTTTGGCCTCCCAAAGTGCTGGGATTACAGGTGTGAGCCTCCGTGCCCAGCCTGCCCTTACTTATTTGGTTATAATACCTATTTTATGGCGGGGCTCAGTGGCTCAGCCAGTAATCCCAGCACTTAGGGAGGCTGAGGTGAGTGGATTGCCTGAGCCTGTAGGTTCAAGACCAGCCCAGGGAACTTGGCAAGACCTTGTCTCTACAATAAATCCAAAATAAAATTAGCCGGGTGTGGTAATGTGCACCTGAGGTCTAGCTACTTGAAAGGCTGAGGCAGAAAGGATTGCCAGTGCCCAGCAGGTCGATGCTGGGGTGGCCATGAGCATGCCACTGCATTCCAGCCTGGGCAACAGAGTGAGACTCCAACGTAATAATAATAATAATAATAATAATAATAATAATACCTATTTCATTTAAGCATAAAAAGACTAAAATTCAAGCAAGGTTAAGTGGCAGCTTCTAAGAGAACCAGGACACAAATTGTGGACCCCTGTATCATACACATTTCTTTGCCTGCACTCCTTGGAGGGGCCACAGTCACTCATATACACAACCCAGGAGTTGGTTGGTTGTGTTTTCCCTGGGCCTGAACCCCCCTATGAGGTTCCAGTAATGACCTTGATTAGAGCAGCACAGCTTGGGGTGTGCAGATAAGAGAGAGACTGCATGAGAATATCTAAGAAAAGATGTTGAGAATCACTTCACTGTGTCCTGTAAGAGTTAAATCAATCTTCTAGATAAGAAAAGAAGGAGAACAAAAAGAGGCCAATGCATTGGTTCCTTTTGGGACCCAGTGGGCTTTAGGTTAAGAAAAGATATGGAGGATCTCAGTTTACAAAGATGAGACTTGAATGGATCACTACTGACCTTGTGAAGGAGTCTCATATACAATAAAATAAGATTTTTCTTTGAGTTGAACTTCAGACCTGACTGTGAGGCCAATCCCTGTAAAATGACTGGTTTCACCAGCCTGTGATAGAATCACACACAAGTTTTCAAGACCATGTCAACATATGCAAGGAAGAGTGCTTTTGTGGGACGTGACTTTTTCACACTGAGACCCTCTCTCACTCCTTCGTACGCCCCCTGGTTTTTTCTCTGTTTGCAATGGCAGAAGGAGGCCATGTCCAAACTGAAACACAAGAATTTGTGTTCAGAGGCTTCAAGCTGAAAGGTGGGCATACTGCAAAAGTTCTTTTCTAAAATGCTTTATTTTTTATTACTTTTAAATTAATAGTTGTACCTATTTATGGGGTACGTGTGATGTTTTGATTCAGGCACACCATGTGTAAGGATTAAATCAGGGTAATTGAGGCAGCCATCACATCAAGGAATTATCATTTCTTTGTGTTAGGAACATTTCAATTCTACTCTTTTCGTTATTTTAAAATACACAATGGGCCGGGCGTGGTGGCTCATGTCTGTAATCCCAACACTTTGGGAGGCCAAGGCAGAAGGATTGCTCAAACCTAGGAGTTAGAGGCCAGCCTGGGCAACATAGCTAGACCTCGAGTCTACAGAAAATAAAAAGGTTAGACAGGTGTATTGATGCACACTTGGAGTCCCAACTACTCAAGAAGCTGAGGTGGAAGGATTGCCTGAGCCCCGGAGATAGAGGCTATGGTGAGCCGTGATCATGCCACTGCACTCCAGCCTCGGTGGCAGAGTGAGAACTCGACTCAAAAATATATATTTCACACACATACATACATACAAACAATAAATGGGTACATCAATAATGGACACATCAGCAATGTCAGCACTAGAATGTGAATAGTACATTCATTGTACCCATTAACTACAAGGCTAGGACTGTTCACTAGCATTGCTGATGACTCTTTCAAGTAGGCAAGTGCTTGGAATTTTGTTTGGGGTTTTGTCATCTCAAGAAATATGTGCTATCTATCTGCCATGAATCATCTCTGTTTGGGATTTCCAGGGCCTCTGACCCAGATGGTCACTTTCCCGACCGGGGGTTGGTGGGGTGGGAAGCACACATCTCCCCTGAACGTCTCCTCATGAAAAGTTCTGTGTTTGGTGTGGGTCAGGGAAGAAAATACAGCTTGGGTGCTGTCTATGCAGCACAATTCAACAGCATATTCTCTCCCGACAGGTGGCTTCGACCTGGACATCAAAGGCTGGGGTGGGGAGGACGTGCATCTCTACCGCAAGTACCTTCATAGCAGCCTCATTGTGGTGCGGACGCCCGTGCGGGGACTCTTCCACCTCTGGCACGAAAAGCGCTGCGTGGACGAGCTGACCCCCGAGCAGTACAAGATGTGCATGCAGTCCAAGGCCATGAACGAGGCGTCCCATGGGCAGCTGGGAATGCTGGTCTTCAGGCACGAAATCGAGGCTCACCTTCGCAAGCAGAAACAGAAGACAAGCGGCAAAAAAACATGAACTCCCAGGGATGGATTCGGGGAGATGTTTTATTATCGTCGTTGTTTTCCTTTTGCAATTACTGAAAAAGAGTAGCTGCAACAAGGAAGAGACTTCCATAAAGGATGAAAAAAGAATTTGATCAGAAAAAGAGACAAGAGGAGAAAGCCTCTGATTTCTCTCTATTTGGTTTTATGCAACGAAAATGAAAATCTCCACTTTGCCTGGAAAAGTAGCCCAGTTGCACCCTGTGATGTGTCTGACAAAGGCAGAATGCTCGCGAGATTACAACCCTCATGGGGTAGAGGTTTTGATTGTGTTTACATCAAAATGAGATCTGTTGTTTTCTGTGCTCGTTGAAATATTCGTGAATTAAGACTAGTTCTGTAAAAAGCTCATTAGAATGAAAAGCAGGCTTATTTCTCCTCATACAAATGATCATATCAGTAGGGCTCTCGTTTCTAGGAATGCTAAAATGTCAGAAGGCAGGCGAGGAGATATATTCATCTCGATCCTTGTGAGTATATACAGCAAAATCAGATAAACCAGAAAGGAAACCGTACAGATTGTGTCATTTTCCCCTCAAGATTAACCAAAAATAATCTGCTCATCTTTTTTTGGTTCTTTTTACCATCTCCATTTGTTTATTTTATTTTAAAATGCACTTATTTTTTGTGAGTTATAGTCTGCTTATTTAATTACCAATCTGCAAGCCTTACAAGAGAGCACAAGTTAGCATACATTTTTATATTTTTTAAAAGACAGTTACAGATGCATTATGAGAACTTTCAGTTCAGAGCATCAAATTGGTCCCATATTCAAGGACATGCCAAATGCTGATTCTGTTAGACGCTGAATGTCAGAGCCTGACGTTGGACATAGGAGACATATGGAAGGCATGGTTTGGGGCTATTGATGGAGACATAGATGCTATATCTGAAGAGTATTTCCGAAGAGGAGCAACTGAACACTGGAGGAAAAAGAAAGACACTTTTCACCTTAACAGAAAATGAAATTCAGATTGGTGATTTCGTGACATATTTAAAAGTCAGAAAACACATTTTCTCCTCAGGAGAAATGGGGACCGCTTCTTACCTGTTTAAATAAACCAAAGCATACTGTGTGAACCAAACATTCTCCTTTCAAAGCAGGGTGCTCTTCCTGGCTTCTGGTTTCCATAAGAAATGCAGAAAAAATATATTTTGTGAAAGCTCAATCCATCTGCCGGTGTCTAGTGGGATGGAAATTTTTGCTACATGTCCATCCACCCCAGGCCAGGTGGAAGTAATTTAATTATTTTTTAAATTAAGCAGTTCTACTGAATCACCAAGAAGCTTCTGAAAATTGCATTTTATTACGTTTCAAACTATTTTTTAAAAAACAAATGTTAACATGGAGTGATTTCTACATTCACGTGGAAATTATTTATTTATTAGCCAGCACCAGATGCATGAGCTAATTATCTCTCTGATTCCTTACCTTCTGTTTGCCCACAGTAAACTCATTGTTTAAAAGCTTCGAGAACATTCAAGCTGTTGGTGTGTTTAAAAAAAACGCATTGTATTGATTTGTACTGGTAGTTCATGAAATTTAATTAAAACACAGGCCATGAGTGGAAGGGAATATTGCACAGCTAATAAAATATAATTCGTGGATATGATTTCTTCCTGGAGTAAGAATGCAAAGTCTTCAGTTTTGGGAAACAGTATTTTGTGCATAGACCGGGGTTTCTCAACTTTGGCACTGCTGACATTTTGGGCTAGATAACTCTGCTGTGAGGGGCTGTTCTGTGCACTGGTTGGGGGGTGGGGGGGTTGGTTAGCAGCATCCCTGCCCTCTACCCACTAGCTGCTAGGAGCATCTCCCACCCAGTTTTGACAACCAGAGTGTCTCAAGTCATTGACAGATTTCCTCTGGGGGGATATCACCCCTGGTTGAGAACTGCTGGGCTAGAGGGAGAATAGAACCGTAATGAAAACCCTGAACCATTTATACAGGTACTTGTCCTTTTTAATTAGAGGAAATTGAGAAATCAGTGCTTCATATTTTCACATGCTGTGGTGAAATTGGAGACTTCAGGGCACGTGTCTGGCCTGTCTCTACAGTGGCTCTGATGGATTGTGATGCCTGAGCTGCACACTCTCACCCATTGTCAGGAGGATGCACTTCCAACAAGGCTGGCAGTGGCAACAAGATACTGTACTTTGGCCATGGAATTAGGCAGGTCTAAAGTCTCACACACTGATGGTCCAGTCCCAGGCTGCACTCAATGGACTGATTAGCCAATTGCACTTGTTTAAATTGCATATCGCAGGTGCCCAAGACAGTGGTAAAGAATGGCATTTCTTAAGCTGCTGAGGGTAGCTGAAGAGGAGAGGAAACTGCATATTAAACTGCTGTTTAATATTATTCAGGTGAAACAGTTTTATCAAAGGATGGCGGCCCTCTTAAAGCACACACAAGAGATCTACCGTCATTACCTGCCCAACACATAAATGAAGGAAAGATTGGAGAAGGCCCCACTGAAACATTAGAATTAGGAAGCTGGAATTAAAACTTAACAAAGGAAGGCAGCGACAAACTGGTTGGAAGAACCCAGTCACATTGCATCTTCTGAAGGGAAATTGCTGCAGAGGAAGCATTGGGTCCTGGGCTTGTCCAAGGCTCAGTCCTACTCTCTGTATACTCTCTCTATTCTTACTCCCTAGAAATTGCCCAGTCACCAGCCCCAGTTTTCTTACTGTGCTGGGGTCTCTAATACACTGGGCGACTTCTCCAAGCATTAGTGCGCTGATGCAGTCTTGTGAGAGCCAATTATTAGCACTTCTTCCCAGTTCTTACTCAGTGATGACAGGCTGGTAGCTTGAATTCCATTATGGTGGGAATATTTACACCACGGAAATTGGCAATGGACAAATGCTACACAACAGCACCTGACTCCCTACCCCTGCTCTCCCCCTCTCCCACTCATTGTTAAATATTTACCAACACTTCACTGCCTCCAAGTGACATATCTGGGTTCCTTGTGCTGTGTTTCCCCTCCAATCATCTACTTTCTTTTTTTTTTTTTTTTGAGTTGGAGTCTCACTCCTTCGCCCAGGCTGAAGTGCAGTGGCACGCACACTCACGGCCACCCCAGCGTCGACCTTCTGGGCTCCAGCAATCCTTCCACCTCAGCCTTCCGAGTAGCCGAACTACAGACACGCGCTACCGCACCTGGCTATTTTAATTTTATAATAGAGACACGAGGTTTCACCAAATTGGCCAGCCTGGTCTCGAACCCACGGGCTCAGGCAATCCACTTGCCTTGACCTCCCAAAATGCGGGGATTACAGGCTAAGCCATCGAGCCCGGCCCCAATCATCTACTTTCTAGCCACTCTTTGTATTTATAGATGTGATCAACTGTCTCTTTCCACTCATTACTGATGAGAATCAGGCCTAAGAAAATAGCTACCAAGAATTTAATTTTACTAATTTTTGTCTTAGGAAAAATCCTCCGTTATCTAATTTTCTCTAATCTTATCAGGGTTCCATACCAGACAACCTGGGTTCAAATTCCAGCCACTTAAATGATCTTAAAGGAGTTACTCATTGTCTCTGTACCTCAGTTTCGTCACTGAAGGTGATAAATACAATCCCATCTATATCATACGATGCTTGTAAAGATTAAATGTGTTCATACATATAAAGTACTCAGGACACATCAGGCACATAGCAGATATTTGTGTCTAGTAATTAGTATTCTACACACAATTCCTCACTCGACTGTGTATCTGGCAGTGTCTGTTAAGCTTCCCAGTGTACCCAGAGCTTAATCAGGCCATTATTGGCCATGCAATAGAGATTATGAAGCCATCATGTACACAGTTGTCCTTTGTTTTGTCATTTCGAAAACTGTCTCAATCTCTATGAAGGACAAGAGTTACTAGGAGTGTGAAACATAGTGGGTAATTTCTACCCTAAATTCCATGCTCAGTCTTTTGGAGTTGATGGTGCCTGAAGCAGTTGGGAGGCTTTAGAAGTTTTTCAAGTAAGCAGCATAGCCAGGAAGCTTATGATCATAACGCCAGCCTTCTAAGTTAGGTAATATAGTTACTTCCATTTTCCCCATGCAGAAAACAGGTTCACAGATGTTAAGGAGTTTGCCCAGAGATCACACATCCATCCTTGTCCTACCACAGGGCCAGCTCTGAATGGGCTTAAAGGTCTGGGTTTTGTTCTAGGGTGAGTCTGGAGCCTGTCGTCTTTGTTCCTCAGTTTCCCCTCATTCCTCTGCTCTCCAGCCCCACCTGAGAAATCCCCTGACAAAGAGAGGAAACTTGTTAACACAGAAATCCAGCAACAGTTAAGCAACCTGGCGCCTCCCTACAGCTCCTGTGTAATTACCAGGAGTGTTCGGGCTCCCTTTGGGACTGAAGCCCTGGAATCCAGCTCTCTCATGCAGGCTTCCAAAACATTCCGTTGAAAGACTTACTCGAGTGGGAGGGGACAGCAGGTGGGAATACTTGCTTTGTGAAAAAAGACTTAATATCGTTTCTGAGCATTGCTGATTAGAGATAATGACCTTGGGCAGTGCCTTCGCAGGGTAGGGGTATTTTACTCCCAACACACATCAAATAACTGGCAGCTTTGTGTGATCCATATTCTGATTAGCTTTATATTTTAATTCAAAGCTGTTTCTCCTGGCAGGGCTCAGTGCTTTGCTGTTACTGCCAAAAACTACGGGGATGGTGCCAGTTGGTTGGGGGGTTTTGCTGGTGGTTTTTTTCTAACACAGAATACGTTCTTTCCTTTCAGCAAAGGTGCCTTTCAAACGATCTGTGCTTTAGTGATCCTTTGAACATGCCCTCTGGAGGAGTCAACCCAAGCGTCTCCTTGGCAGTGTCTGGCTTGTCTGTTCTTCTAGCAAGAAGGTGAACAAAACCATCAGGAGACGGGGCTGGGAATGGCAGTGGGGAAGGTCACAGCCTGGGGAGGGTGGGCATTGTTCCTTCAGGGCCTCTGCAGTCACCTCCAGGGCTCAGCGAGGGCAAGGCCACCCACGGCAGCCACTGCCCAGGACCCACCAAATATCCTTCAGCCTGGCGTGAGATGATTGGTGAACTGGATTTATTTTTAATCACCCTGAGAGTCAGATACTTTAGCTTGATATGAGGGGAGTACAGTCCTGCCAGACAACTCTTCACCTCATTGGTGATTCCCAAAGCTTCTACCCTACAGCCAACCCACCCTCTGACTCCAGAGTTTAACATATGACAGCAATAAACATCACCTGGTCTGCTAGTAGCTGAAAAGGTTAAACATAAATAAATCAACAAAAAACAGACAGAAAAACACAATTAAATTCAAAGTCTGGAGGAAAAGTTTATTTAACTGCTTGACTTGCCTTTCTTCAAGTTATAAGCCTGAAATGAATCCATGTAAAAATCACACTGATAGCATATGGGGCTGTCAGGAACAGCAGAGAGTAGTCTGGTTGTGAAGCTTTCCCAGAAGCCCACCATACCATGGGGAGAGCACCCCCAAAGACAAAGCATTTGCCGTTGTGGGTTACTGAGGCGTAGGATCTTGGAGGGCTACCGGGATCTCCACTCCATTGGTGGAAAGACTTCATCGAGGAACATCCTTCCAGTTGAAGAAAAGTAGAAGCTGATTTAGACTGGCAAGGACAGGACAGGGGAGGGAGGTTGCCTCTCCCCTGGCAATTTGTCTTAGCATTGGCTTCCTGACCTGTTCAGGAGACAGGTGCAGTTAATCTCAAGGGGAGCTAAATTTGTAATAAGTCTTCTGGTCAAAAAGAGAGACAAGGCCAGGAGTGGCGGCTCACACCTGTAATCCTTGCATTTTGGGAGGCTGAGGTAGAGTATCGCATGAGCTCAGGAGTTTGAGACCAATCTGGGCCACATAGCGAGACTCCATCATAAAAAATTAGTTGGGTATGATGGTGTGTACTTTTAGTCCCAGCTACTTGGAAGGCTAAGGCAGGAGAATGGCTTAAGCCGGGAGTTCAAGGTTATAGTGAGCTATGATAACATTACTGC
This sequence comes from Tarsius wallacei, assembly GCA_963574415.1. Taxonomy (NCBI): domain Eukaryota; kingdom Metazoa; phylum Chordata; class Mammalia; order Primates; family Tarsiidae; genus Tarsius; species Tarsius wallacei. The sequence continues at coordinate 292 of CAUYQG010246451.1, read as the reverse complement.
ACTCCAGCCTGGGTGACAGAATAAGACCCTATTTCAAAATATACATTTTTTTAAATTATAAAGATGTGGGGTACAACTCAGGGTTAGGTATACAAATGATGATTATGCAGGTACCCTTAAATATACTTTTTTTTTTTTTTTTTTTTTCAGTTGGAGTCTCACTCTGTCGCCCAGACTGGAGTGCAGTGGCCACTCCCGGCCACCGCAGCCTCGACCTGCTGGGCTCCGGCGATCCTTCTGCCTCAGCCTTCCAAGTAGCTGGAACTACAGGCGCGCGCTACCACGCCCGGCT